>PVKY010005047.1:0-18102 GCA_004027775.1 Bradypus variegatus
ACACGGGCACACTCACACACGGGCACACCCTCACACGGGCACACTCACACACGGGCACACGCCCTTACACGCATCTATGAGGGGCTGCCTTTCCCTTCGAGATTGCGAGAACCTCCTGAGATGGCCGTGGACGCAGAGCCCTGATCCTGCTTAGAGAAAGGCTCTGAGGCCCACGGGGGAGGTGGGCGCTGACCCCGGAGGCAGGGGCAGGGGGCTCGGTGCCCCCTGCTGGCTCTGGGCCTTGGTGAGTTGCCTTTCAGGCTCCAGAAACCTGCCCGGCCACAGGGCCAAGGCCATTTGACTGATGGCTGGGGAAACCAAGGCGGGGTGGGCTGGGTCTCTGGAAGGACAGAGGGCACCCAGGCAGGGAGCAAACCCACCCTGGAATCTGAGGACGCCACACACCTCCCTCCAGCTCCGAACCCCTCCCAAGTGCCGCCATCAGCAGGGAACGCCAAGGCCTGCTCTTTCCTAAACCAAATACCCGCTGCCGACTTTGCTTATTTCTACAGAAACAGAAGTAGGGTGGCTGCAGAGGGAGGGGCTCTGAATGGGGAGGGGCTGCTTCCACCCAGTCCCTGCACCCCACCAGCGCTGGGGGTGCTTGCCTCTGGGCGTGTGGCCCCATCCGAGGCAGGGGGACTTGCTCACGGCTGTGTGAACCAACTTCTCCTCTAGATACCAAGCACAGAGTCTTCCGGAACATTCTCCCCCACCCCCCACAGCCACAAAGAAGGGTGAGCACCTTGAGGGGGTCACAGCTTCCCGCCGGAGCCCCCTGGCCCTGGTGGGTGAGGGTCTGTGCCAGGGCTTTGCCCCCTCACCCTGGGACCTGCTGGGATGGTTCCCCGCTGGGCTGATGGCTTCTCGAGGGCAGAGCCATGTCTCTAAGAAGCTCTATGTTTCTTCTGATTATAGAAGCAATGATTTTTACTGTAGAAATGTTGGAAAATGCAGAAACATAATATAGCTAAGAACATAAACATCACCTGTCGTTGCCACCACCTGCTGTAGCTTTGGGGCATTTTCTTCCAGTCTTTTTAGGTGAAGCTTTGGGGCTATGTACCCCCAGCCCCAGCCCCACTCCAGGGTTCTCTGACCCCTAGGCCAACGCTGCTCCCTGCTATGGGTGGAGCCCAAACAGCAGATGGGGGGCTGGGGGTCCGGGCTGGGGGTGTGGTGGGGTGTGTGGGGGGAGTGCCACATCCCCAGCCGCCCCCCACCCCTTCAGCTGGAGCAGAAAACTGGTCCGTCTGTCCATCCTACACCGACTCACATCCACCGTCTTGGGTCACAGCCTGAGACCGGGATCCCTGCGGGTGGGAGTGGGGGGGGGCGGGGTCCCGGCTGAGCCCACAGGGGAGCTCTGGAGCATGAGCTGCACCCCAGAGTTGCACCCACACTCCCAGAGGCTGGGTCTGGCCTTTTGAAACCCCATTCTCCCATCTTCGGCTTTGGGGCCGCGTCGGCGAGGGCTGGGGACTGGGGACGTACAACCTCTCAGGGCAGACAGCGCCCCTCACCGGGGGCAGGTTTAGGGGAAGGGGCAACTGTGGGCCTGAGCTGTGGGCAGCCGGGACCGTGGGACGGGGCAGCTGGCTGGGCCACGTCTGTGCCTCCAGGGGCCCGCGGTGCTGGAAGTTCCGAGCAGGTGGCCCTCATGGAGCGGCCTTCTAGAAGAAAGACCTCCTGTGACCAAACAAGACACAGTCTTGGCTGAAGATGCCCTGGGTGGGGTTGAATGTTTTATTGGGGTACAAACTGGGGGCCTTAAAGCAGCAGAAATGTCGTCTCTCACCATGCTGGGGGCACGGCTCCCTCTGAGGCCTGTCGGGAGGCGCCGCCTACCTCTCCTGTGGTGGCCGGCTCGCTGGGTGCTCCTTGCTTGTGGCTCTGTTGTCACGCGGCCTCCTGCCCTCTGTGTCTGTCTGTCCCTGTGTCCGAATGTCCCCTTCTCGTAAGGACACCAGTCATGTTCCGGGCCCACCTGCTCCAGGATGACGTCATCGTACCCGATGACAGCTGCAAAGACTGTATTTCCCAAAAAGGCCACATCTGAGGTTCCAGGCAGATGTGAATTTTGGGGGGACACCGTTCAACCCGGGACACCCTCAGGCTGAATCCAGTTTCCTGACCCTCAATAAACAGTGGCTGTTCTGTCCCCCGTCTGGGGTGGCAGCAACAGGGTCCAGAGACTCACCCAACGGAGGCCCCCAGTCTCCCTGCCGCTGCCCACAGGGGCCCCCCTCCCTGACGCGTGGCCCACTCGGAGGCTGGGTGAATGGGGGTGTTGATCTCCTGGGTGCTGGCTGGGACCTGGGTTTGGGTCACTGTGGAATGCATGGCCGACAGCCCTTCAGTGTGGGACGATTTATCCTCGGGACCCACCTGGGACCCCAGCTGAGATGTTCTGGAGTGTCCCAGGGAGGCAGGCTCCGCTCTGGGGTCTGGGCAGGAGGGGGGCCTGCTGCCCTCCCGGCAGCCTCCTTGGGGGAGCAGTGAGCAGGGATGCCTCCCAGCTTTTGGGGGTGTAGGCTCTGGGGCCCTGCTCTGGTGCTGCCTGCCTGGTGCGACCCCTTCCCCCCTGAGCCCTGATGGGCAGAAATGGGGTGTCGGGGCTCAGGGACAGGGTCGGGCACCCGCTGTTCCCGTGGGTCCCAATTAAAAAGGGCCTCAGCCCAGGAGCTTGCCCGCCTGGCAGGTTTGCTCCTTTTAACCCCCCAGAAGGGATGAGGGCTCCAGGGACGACCTGGTTCCAGAAGGAAAACGACCAAGTTAAACTCCCTGCGGTGCCCCTGCTTCCTCTCTCAAGGTGGCCGCTCCCATCTCCGTCCCCTGTCCCTGTCTCCTCAGTGGCCTGATCTGGGGACCAGGGTCAAAGCTGCCCTCTCGGGAGTGTCCTGGGGGCAAAGCCGGGTGGGGGGCCACCCGAGGGGCAGGGGCAAGGGTCAGAGGCACCTCAGGGGAACAGATGGCCATTGGCCATCAGATGCTGTTGGGGGGTCAGGGCCATGTTGGGGTGACGTCGTCGAGGTGACGGCGCAGAGAGCTGCAGGGAACTCTCAGCCCTGCCCAGACAGGCTCCAGCCCCCAGTGGGCCTGGGCTCGCTCTAACCTCCTTGACTGACCCCTCTCCCGGGGCTCGGCTCTCGGAGGGGGCTCTGCCCTGGTGGGGAGCCCCTGGGGGGACTTTAGGTGGGGGGGGCTTGTGGCTCCAGGTGAGTGCCCCACCCCGTGGACACACTTTGCCTGTGAGAGTTTTTGTCCTTCGTCCCCTCCCTGCTGACCACGGCCTCCTGCTCACGGCTGTCCTCCCGGGGTGCCCAGCCAGGCCTACGAATTCGCCCATTCTAGAAGTTTCCTGCAAGTGGAATCAGGTAACTTGTTGCCTTTCACCTCAGGTTCTTTCACTCATGTCTTCAAGTTTCGCCCATGCCGTAGTGGGGTCAGCACTCATTCCCTTTCCCGCTGGGAAATACTCCACGTGAGGACGGACCTCCTTTGTTGATCCGTTTGTCTGTAGACGGACACTGGGTTGTTTGCACCTTTTGGCTCTTGTGAAGAAGGTGGCTGTGGACACTGGTGAGCCGGGCTCTGTCTGATTCCGTGTTTCAGCTATCTGGAGTGGACACTGAGGGGAGGGTGGCCGGGTTGCCTGGCAATTCCATATTTAACTTTTTGAGGAACCACCAAACTGTTTTCCACAGTGGCTGCTGTGGAAATATTTTACATTCCCATCAAAATTGTGCGAGGTTCCTATTTCTCCACATCTTCATCGAAGCGTGTTATTTTCTGCTTTTTAAAACAACAGCCACTCCAGTGGGCGTGAGGCTGGTCCCACCGTGCGTTTGATTTGCGTTTCCCTCATGGCCGATGGCATTGGGTGTCTTCTCATGTGCTTACCGGCCATTTGTGTATCTTCTTTGGAGAAACGTCGATTTGAGACCTTTGCCTGTTTTTTAATTGGGTGGTGGTTCTTCCTGTGGTTGAGTGGTGGCAGTTCTTCATATATCTGGAGATTAAGCGCTCATCAGACATATGTGGGGCCCAACGCTGTCCCCCATTCTGTGAGTCGGCCATTCTCCTTGCCTGGCGCTTCTGGTTCCCAAAGTGAGCACCTCAGAGAACAGAGCTGAGCCGCCTCTCCCGGCCTCCGTGGGCATCTCACCCCTTGTGAACTGCTCCGAGATGTGGCTTCTCCGTGGAGCCGTCCCTAGCGCTTGGCCGTCCTCCTGAGAGCTGGGTGTGACCACTTCCTTGTCCGAGTCTGGTCTTCTCAAGGTGGAACCATGGCGGAAATCCCAAATCCCATCCTCACCTCCTTTGTGTCTAACATGCAGGCGTGTGTCCTGGGCTTTGCCTCCACGAGAATTCCCTGGAATCATGTGGAATCCATTTTCTGGGGTGCACCTGAGATGTGTGGCGGATGTGCCCCAGATGCTGGACGCCACAGGGGCCGGGTCTTGGCAGGGATGTCCCCTGCCCTGTGCTGTGGGACGGCCCTGCAGAGGCAGCAGGCGTTTTCCCGTCTGGCTGGTTCTCTGAACGCTCCGTGAGCTTTTAAGATCCTTGATGAAATTTCTTTTTGGCAACTGAGACCCCTGGCTGCTCCCGCCCCCGAGCTGCAGCCCCTCTCCTGGTTGACCGCCGGGGACGGTAGTGCAGGCACAGTGCAAATGATAGCAGATAACGTGATCCCAGGACGACCATGGAAACATCGCCCATCCTAACCCGCTCTTCTAGAATCTTGCCATTCCTCCGGTCGGGAGGTTGTGCCTCTGTCCCCTCCACTTGAATCTAACCGGGCTTGTGACTCTCCTGTAGCCCATAGAATGTGGTGGAAGGAACATCAGCAACTTCTAGGCCAGAAAAGGCGAAGCAGCTGCACCCTGTTCACCAGGACCCTTGCCTGGGTGCCCTGGGGACGCCACGGGGCGTGGAAGCCACATGGAGAGACCACAGGTGGCCCCAGGTGTGTCCTGGCCAACTGCCATCATCAGTGCCAGCTGAGGGAGGGAAGATGCTCTGGATCATTCCGGCCTCCAGCCTTTGAGGCCATCCCCTGACATCATGGGACAGAAACGAGCCGTCTCCTCCGTAGCCTTCCCAGGGACCCCACGAGCACCCTCCCTGGTGCTTTGAGGCACTACGTGTCAGGGTGACTTGTTACGCGGCAGCGGTAATCAGAGTGGCAGGTCAGGCACTGGCTAAGCACGGGTGCCCTTGGCCGGCCCTTCCAGCACCTTCTGTCCCCTTCCTTCCCCTCCCTCCACTCCCAGGCCCCACCCTGGTCCCGGGTCAGTAGGGCCTGTCTAATGCCCGAGGGCGGAGATGGGGTGGAGGTGGGCTCCCTTCCCTGCTTGGGACCAACCAGCATCAGGCTGGAGCCCCCTGCATCTTCCTCCTTCACTTCCACCAAGGGCCAGGGGCTCACCGGGCACCCTGTGGTTGGGGGCTCTGTGCCCATCTGGATGTGTTATGTCCCCCGGAATGCCATTATCTTTGATGCAATCTTGTGTGGGCAGACATATCTGTGTTGATTAGATTGTAATTCTTTGAGTGTTTCCATGGAGATGTGCCCCGCCCAGCTGTGGGTGATGACTCTGATTGGATAATTTCCATGGAGGTGTGGCCCCGCCCATTCAGCGTGGGCCTTGGTTAGTTTACTAGAGCACTATATAAGCTCAGAGAGAAGGAGGGAGCTTGCTACAGCCAAGAGGGACACTTGGACGAATGCACACGGGCTGAGAGAGGAGCTGCAGTTTACAGAGACATTTTGGAGATGGCTGTTGAAAGCAGACTCTTGCTCTGGAGAAGCTGAGAGAGGACAGATATCCCAAGTGTAACTAAGAGTGACATTTTTGAGGAACTGCAGCCTAGAGAGGAACGTCCTGGGAGAAAGCCATTTTGAAACCAGAACTTTGGAGCAGACGCCAGCCACGTGCCTTCCTAGCTAACAGAGGTTTTCCGGACGCCACTGGCCATCCTCCAGTGAAGGTACCCGATTGCTGCTGTGTTACCTTGGACACTTTATGGCCTTAAGACTGTAACTGTGTGGCCAAATAAACCCCCTTCATAGAAGCCAATTGGTGTTTTGCATTCTGGCAGCGTTAGCAAACCGGAGCAGGCCCCTCCAGAGCCCAGCCTCTGGAGCCCCAACCCAGCCCTGCCCGGTCTCTGTGAGCCTCCAAGCGCTGACATCCAGCTCCTGCATGATGGGAGAGGGGAAGGGGGCCTGGGGACCCAGGCCACCCCAGGCTTCCCCATCTCGCTCAGCAGCCCTGTAGCTCCCTGGCCCGGCCTGGGCTCCACGGGACACGCAGCAGCATATACCTCATCCTGCTCTTGGGGGGCTCCTGGGCTGAGGGGAGATGGCTCTGAGCCAGGAAGGCCAGGGGGTCTGTGGGGGCCCAGAGCACAACCTGGGGAGCAGGCTGGGGGGGAGTCCCCCAGGAGGGGGGGCAAAATGAAGAGTTTTTAAATTCTGTTCATTTCCAAAGATAGATGTCACAGGTACTGACTATAAAATCTCCAGACAGTGTGCAGAACGAGGGGTGACCCCGTGTGTCCCTGCTGGTTGCATCATGAGCCCCCTGGCCCTGCCCCAGGCCACATGTTCCGTGGGTTCATCCTTCTCTCATGACACTCTCAAAATGGAGCAGGACAGCGTCACTCACCTGCACATCGGGTGCACCCCGTTCTTGGTGACACCCCTGAGCCAAGATCTCAGAGCACTGAAAGGTGGAGCATGAGACGGAGAGCGTGCGGGGTGAGGGCTTTCCTGCCCAAGGACCGGCCTGGGCTAGGGTTCAGGGCTCAGCAGGGCCACCCCCGACACCTCACCTGCCCCCCAGCACTTGTTGCAGACGGAAGAGGCAGGAATGGAGGATTCTCGGGGGAAATGACATGGGCAGCGAGGGACTGGGTGGGTGGAAAGCACCCAGGCCCCGGGGTGGGGCACTTCCTCTCCCTAGGACAGTGGGGGGACAGCCAACAGGTGGGCCCGCAGCTCCCAGTTCCAGCCTGGACCAGCCTCTTTCCCCTCAGCGAATCCCTCCCGCGTGGCCTAGGACCCTCATAAGGGAGAGCTCAGTGAGTGACAGGGTGGGGGATGGGAAGACCCCAGCCCACCAAGAGGCATGGCCAGGACAGGTGGCCGTTTGCCCATGGAGCGGGCATTCTATCTGGCCATATGCTCTGCCCCCATCCCATCAAGAGGTGGGGTTTGGTCCCTTTGCTTTGCACAGGGCAGGTGGTGACTGCCTTGACCTCTGGAGGAAGGTGACAGGCTGCGGTGTGGCTCCTGGGACCGGGTCATGGAAGGCCAGGCCTGGTTCTTGGGGCACGCTCACGCCAGGCAGGCCAGCCGCCATGAGCAAGCCCTGGCTCTGAGGACAGGCCACCAGCAGGTGCCCACTGGAGCTCCCGGCCACTGGCCAGCCTCACCTACCAGAGCATGAATGCACCGTCCTGGGCATTAAGCCAACATCTGATCACAGCCACATGCAAGAAATGGGGTAGAAACCACCCAGCTGAGCCCTTCCCGGTTTCTTGACCTGCAAAACCGTGAGTTCAGCGAAGCTGCTACCCTTTGCAGCAATTTGTTACCCAGCAGTAGTCACTGGAGCAGCTGCCGAGTCAAGGTCGGATAACACTCAGAAGGGGATGGGGGGGTGGCTGGGCACCCCGCTTGCTGCCCTCCTCCAGGCCTCCAAGGCCACCCTGGGAAGCGGAGCCTTCGCAAGGCCCAGACAGACATATGCAGACACAAACACACTCCCACCCCCAGAGAATCCACAGGGGGCACCCGGGACCCCGGAGCTGTCTGACCTTGCACAGCTGCATCCACCCCTCCTCCTGCACCCCCTTCTCCAAGGAGCTCCCCCCTCCCCTCCCGCACATCCCAGCCCGTCTGCGTCAGGGGCCTCATTACTGGGCTCCTGGAGCCCACCTGGCCAGGTGCACACGAGGGTTGGCACAGCCGGATCCGCCTCTGCCCCCGGGCGCTGTGGAGGGCCTGGAACACCCCCTGGGACAGGTGGCTCAGCCCACAGTGGGTGCAGGCTGCTGTAGCTGCAGAAGGACCAGGGCCCCTTTGGGATGGGATGGCCCCAGCCCCCACCCACGGGCACGCAGGGTCTGAGCAGCCCAGATGCTGAAATGCTACAATACCACAGAACCAGCTGCAGGCCCGAGTGCCCTGGGCCCTGCCCGACCTCGGCCCTCCTCGGGGTGTCCCACATGTCCTGAGAGCTACAGGGGGGACCCAGCCCTGGTGGAGGAGCTCTGGGGCCCATGGCAGGCCTGGCGGCACCCCCACTTGGTTTCTGCCGGCTGTAAATGCCTTGGGAGCCACCCCTGCTTCCCACCCAGCCAGCCAGCCCTGAGCCTGGTGCCGGGTTCAGGTGGGACCAGGGGTCTTCCAGCAGCCATGTCTGCTGGGGGCCTGGACTCCTGTCCCCCCAGGACCGTGGGCCAAGCCTGTAGAGGTGGCATCTCCAGGGGGCCCATGGTGGGGTGTCCATTGGGAACAGTCATCGGTGGCTGGCTGAGGTAGAGGAAGGAAGTGACAGTGACCAGAGGAGCTGGGACCCCCCCACCTCCACCCATGGACCCTGGCAATGAGGGGGAGCCGGTCAGAGGCTCCTGGGGGACAAAGCTTCAGTGGAGCCCAGGGCAGGGGAGGGAATCCCAGCCTTCTCTTGCTGCCCACTTCCTCGTGGTGCAGCCCCAGGCAGCCCCTGCCCCCTCTGAGCCTCTCGTTGCCACTTGGGGTGCTTTCGGCTGCAAGTAACGGAAACCTTGACTCTCAATGACTTAAGCAAAAAGGTTTGAACACATCAAAATCACAATGAGATGCCATCACGCCCACTGGGAAGGCAATTAAGGTCACCAAATTGTACTCTTCAAGAGGGTTAAGGTGGTGAGCTTTGTTATACATATTTTATTGCAATAAAATTCAAGATGAACAAAGAAGAACCACCTGAGGATGCTGTGGTGTGAGGGACCCGGAGCCCCGTGGAGAGGCCTTGCGGAAACGTTCCAGCTGAGGCCCCCCACCCCAACAGTGGCCCCCACCGACAGACACATGAGGGAGGGCCCCCCGGGAGGTTCCAGCTCCTGGCATCGAGTTTTCCAAGCGGAGGCCTCGGAACCCCGGAGCCTCTGGCTCCCCTTCTCCCTCCAACCAGTGGTGTCCGGGTGATCTCGTGCTCGTGGTGGGCGGCTCTTGGCCTGGCTCTTGGGGGCATCCCTAGGCTGGGGTTCCGAGGCCAACCACGAGGCAAGTTCCGTCTCCCAGCCCACCACGCTCATCCAGGCAAAGCTGGGTTTGAACCCAGCTCAAGGCGTCTCACTGAACTCGAAGCCCAGAAGACAGGGCTGGGTCTGCCCTGGGCACGCGGAGGCCCCGGGCCGAGCTGTGCCAGAGCCGGTCCTACCTGCTGGGAGAGCCGACGGTGGCCTTTTCTGAGATTTTGTCAGCTGGTTTTGAGCACAGCCATCATGAAAAATTGGATTATGACAACTTCCAACTCCATAAGTGATGTTGAAAACCAAGATAACAAACCCTCAAAGTTCATCACTCCCTAATTATTTAACCTCTGCCGTTGCGATGATCTCCGCCTGCTGTAAGTGCGGTGGACATGCACTGTGACGGCGAGCCTTCTGCGCAACTCCTCCCAAGTGACACTGGCAGCTGGAAATCAGGAGTATTTACACTCCAGAGATGGGCAAATGCTACAAACCGTGGCTCCCCCCACTCCACCGCTGGGGACTTACTGTTAGACACGTACCAGCATGTCGTGGCTGTGGTCCCAGCCCAGGCAGGTCTGGGAGATGTGTGACATGGGGTACAGGGGTGCAGGCCTACGGAGGGAGTGTTACAAAGCATGTCCCAGAGACCCTTTCCAGCCAACACCTGTATTTTAGTTTTTGACTGCTGCACGGCTGAGCTCCCCAGCACTGGTGGCTTAATGCAGCAACCTCCTCCATTTCTGCAGTTTGGGAAGGTCTCGGCAGGGGCCCCTCGCCCACGTCACGGAGTTGGCTGGGTGAGCTGACGGGGACTTGGATCCACCTCCAAGGTGACGCCCCCACTCCCCAGTGGGCGAGCAGGTGCAGGCTGTCAGCAGGGGGCTCAGGTCCCACTCCACAGGCTGCTTGGGCTTCCTCGTGGCATGGTGGCCGGCTTCAAGATTCAAGGAGCAGAAGTGGCCAGGGTTTTCAGGCCTGGTCCCCGAGGCTGGCCACCCTCGACTGGGGTGGAATCCTGGGGCCAGAGCTAAGGGGAAGGAGGCGAGAGCCCACTTGCCAGAGGAGGGGCGCCGAGGACTCTCAGGGCCTCGTCGTCTAACCGTCAGATGCCGGGAGGCTGGATGAACTGAAGACGTGTGTCGCTAAGCTGAGCTGCCCTTGATTTCGGCTTCTTATTTCCTCCAGCACCCCCACCCCTTCAGTGGAGGCCTGGAGAGGGCCACAACGTGCCTGACTCACCGGGTGACAGCTTTTCTGGGTGGCACTGTGGACAGGTCGCTGTGCTAGACTCTCACGCCAAGCCCTGTTCTACAGATGAGCAGACTGAGCTCAGGGGGCAGGACACTGGCCAGCATCCGAGGGGACGGGAAGGGGTGGGCTTTGTTCCCAGGTCATCTCCCTTTCCCCATCTGTGGCCCCCTGTCCCTGGCGACTTCAGGGACCAGGGCCTGGTCAAGCCCCAGCCTCCTCCTCCCCGGAGTCTGGGGCATCACGAGCCCCTGTTGTTTGACGCTGGGTGGCAGCAGCCTCCGAATGATGGAGAATTGAGCTGACATATAATTTGTCCCTTGTGTACGAAGGTGCGGTGGTTGCCAGAAGAGAACAGAAAGCAACCATGAATAATTCCTGCATTTCATCAAAAACACCAATAAAATGAAAGTTTAAGTAAATACCGCTCAGCCCACCCGGGCGTGAGGGGAAAAGAGATTTCTAAAACACCCACGCTGGGCTCCTGGGTATGGGCAGAGATGCTGGGGCCCGCTCCTCATGGAGGTCCTAGGGCCCCAGCTCAGTGGGAGCAGGTCAGCAGTGCTGGGGTGGGCAGCCGGGGGCCCCTGTTGCCTTTGCTAAGTGTGGCCAGGACAAGGGGCCCTGCCTGACCGCCAGGCTCCTCCTCTCCACCTAGGCCCTTCCTCCTACCTGGGAGCCCCAGGCAGGCCCTGCTGGTTGGTCTCTTCCAGCCTGGAATACTTTCTCTGCCTTCCCTGCCTGGTAAACTCCTATTCATCCTTGAAAACCCTACCAAGATCATGTCACTTCATTCTTTCATTCACTGAGTGAATGTGGCTGCCGTAACAAAGTGCCACATACTGGGGGTCTTAAAACAGTAGCAGTGTGTTCTCTCGCAGCTCTGGAGGCCAGGAGGCTGAAATCGAGGTGTGGGCAGGCACTCACCCGCTCTGCAGTCTCCAGGGAAGAACACTTCCTGGCCTTCCCTGGCTTGGGGCGGCTTCACCCCCAACTCTGCCTCCCTCTTCACATGGCCGTCTTCTCCTTCTCTGTCTCTGCCCCTCTTCTCCCCTTTTATGAGGACCCCGGTTATGTTGGATTGGGGTCCAACCCACACCAGGGGGACCTCACTTTAAGGTAACTAATTCCTTCTGCAACAACCCTATTTCCAAACAAGATTTCATTCCGAGGTACTGGGAGTTAGAACTTCTGGGGGACACAGTTTAACTCATAACAGGGCCTCGTAGGCGTGTAGGGGTGACGAGCAAGTAAGGAGACTGTTAGGACATGGGGTGACGGGGGCATTGGTGGGAGGGACAGCGTGGTCAGAAAGGTTTCAGCTCGAGTTCCACCCCACTGCTCTTCAGCCACGAGACCGTGGACAAGCCACTTCCTCCATCTGGGCCTCGATTTCTGTGGTGTAACGAGGCCCGTCTCTTGGGAGCCCTGGCCCAGCCATCACCACCCCCAAGATGGAGAGGCAGCAAATGGGCCCAAGGCCCATAATAAAGAAATGCCGTTGCCCCCCACCCGCATTTCCCAGAAGGGCCGGGACAGGGAGCTCTGGGCCAGGGGTCTCTGGACCCAGTGGGGGGGCTGGAAGACCTCGGCAGAGGCAGCCCTTGCTGAGCCTCTTGGTTTTTCAGGGTCGGGGGTGTCCCCCACTTTCCACTGACTTCCTCAGAGGAGAGCTGGCTCGAGGCTGGGGTGAGCAGGAACTGGCCCAGTCTCGGACTGGGCCCTCCAGGAGCTGACCCCAAGATGAGGATTCAAGTCAAGATGTTTTTTGAGAGGTAACCTGGTGCTCTTGTTTTCTAATGCTGCCTTTTCGCAAAACACCAGAAATGGATCGGCTTTTATAAAGGGGGTTTATTTGGTTACACAGTTACAGTCTTAAGGCCATGAAGTGGCCAAGGTAACACATCAGAATCGGGTACCTTCACTGGAGGATGGCCAGTGGTGTCCGGAAAACCTCTGTTAGCTGGGAAGGCACGTGGCTGGCGTCTGCTCCAAAGTTCTGGTTTCAAAATGGCTTTCTCCCAGGATGGTCCTCTCTAGGCTTCAGCTCCTCAAAAATGTCGCTTTCAGTTGCTCTTGGGGTGTTTGTCTTCTCTTAGCTTCTCTAAAACAAGAGTCTGCTTTCAACGGCTGTCTTCAAACTGTCTCTCATCTGCAGCTCCTCTCTCAGCTTCTGTGCATTCTTCAAAGTGTCCTTCTTGACTGTACCCAGCTCACTCCCTCTGTCTGAGCTTATATTGTGCTGCAGTGAACTAATCAAGGCCTATGCTGAGTGGGCGGGGCCGCACTTCCACGTAAACTATCCAATCAGAGTCATCCCCTACAGTTGGGTGGGTCACATCTCCATGGAAACACTCAAAGACTTACAATCTAATCAACACTTACAACATCTGCCCCCACAAGATTACATCAAAGAACATGGCATTTTGGGGGACGTAATGCATCCAAACCAGCACACCTGGTAGTGGGATGAGATCAGGGAGGAAACACAGCAAGAAAGGGGTGCGTTATTAGTTAAATGAGCACCGTGGACAACTGGGGCTCGCAGCCACCAGGACCGCCAGGAGACGATGGGGAGCCTGGGCTGGGAAAGTGGGTCATTCCCTCCACCGGGGCCAGCCATTGGTCGGCGGCTGCTTGGTGGGGCCAGCTCGACTTGGCCAGACCCTGGCTGCCCAGAGGGGCAGGGGCTTCCAGCTGGCGGGTCTGCAGGTGGTGGATAAGGGGGTGTGGAGTGCCGGGGGGCTCGGGGTGGGGATCCGTCAGGGTTCTCCAGGAAACAGCACACTCACAGGGGAAACGGACATAGGGGTACACGCACACGTACAGACAGAGACAAGGAGATGTACTTTAAAGAAGTGGCTCACGCCACGGTGGCAGCGGGCAAGTCTGAAATCCGTAGGGCAGGCTGGAAACTCAGGCGGGAATTTATGCTGCAGTTTGGAGGCAAAATTTCTTCTCAGGTGACCTCAGTTTTAAGGCCTCCAGCTGATTGGACGAGGCCACCCCCGTTATCGAGGAGACCCTTAAAGTCAGCTGTTGGCAGATGTTACACACCCACAAAATGCTTCTCAGCGGCCCCCAGAAGAGGGAGGATGGCCAGAGTTCCCGCACACCACGGCCCAGTCGAGGCACCAACACAAATTCACGCTGCATTTTGGGGGGCTGGAAGATCCCACCATTCTGAGGAAGGGGCTTCGTGTTGTTTCCTGGTGCTGGGACAGAGCACTGAGGCAAGGGAACTTGGGGCCGTGGCTCGGGGCAGGGCTGACCTGGTCCCTGTGGTGCTTGCTGGGAAACCGCTCGGGGCCAGCACTGCCCAGGCCACACTTGTGTGGGGGGACGAGGAGGTGGCCCTGGGGCCCAGGGCTCCCATGTCCCCTTGGCTGGGGTCGAGAAAGACGACTGCCCCAGCCGCTGTCTATGGAGGGAGTGTCCACTGCCTGTCGCTCCCGCACACACCCCTGCAGGGCAACCTCAGGAAAGGGGGGTTTGGCTCCCCTTCACAGACAGGTAAACTCTCTTCACTTCCTGGGGTTGCTGTGACAAAGTACCACAAGCTGGGGGGCTTAACATGGCAGAAATCTGTCCTCTCACAGTTCTGGGGGCCCGAAGTCCCAAATCAAGGTGTGGCACCTGGAGGGAGATCCCCCAGGCCTCTCCCATCCTCTAGGCTTCTGACCGTCCTTGGCGCTGGCCTGGGGGCCCCCAGATGTGTGTCTGGGGCCCACGGCCGCAGCACTTCTGTCTCACCTTCTCTGTCTGTGTGTCACTATTTCCTTCTCATAAGGCCCCAGGCATGTCGGTTTAACAGCCCACCCTGATCCAGTGTGGCCTCTTCTTAACTAATCACATCTTGAGAGACTCTATTTCCAAATGGGGTCATCTTCACAAGACCGGGGTTTGGGATGTGAACGTGCCGTTTTGGGGGACACAGTTCACCCCATAACATTAACCTAGGCCCAGAGAGGGGAAGGGATCTTGCAAAAGTCACACAGCAAGTGGGCAGAAGAACCAGGACTCGAACCCAGGCCTCCTGGCACCACGGTCCATGCCCACCCCTGTGATTGTCAGGGCCCACGAGCCAGAACCCGGCTGCGGATGGACAGAACTGCGTTCTGACCCTGCTCAGCCACTAGCTGAGTGACCTCAAGCCATCCCAGAGTCCCTCTGAGCCTTGCTTAACTCAGCTCTAAAATGGACTCTTTCTCTACACCGGAGCCATCACCCAGGAGGGGACTCGGCGTAAAGCGCCTGGCTCACAAAAGGTGAATCATGCCCACGGCGGCTCGGTTATTGCCAGGGCCGGGGCCAGGCCCACGAAGACGGATCAGGCCCTCCCATTTGGAGGGAGAGTTCTGGAAACAGCAAATGTGGGACTATAATACCTGCATTCTAGAATTTTCTAGGTTGGAAATAATATTTGCAGTGTGCTTGGCATATAGAAGGGGCTCTGTCTACATTCATGTCCCCCCTCTCTTCCATTCCCTTCTCTCACCCTGGGATACCCACAGGGCAGGCCCTGGCTTTGCCAACAAGGCCCCAGAGCCCCAGCCCAGGGTTGCCATGGAGAGCCGGCCTCTCCCAGCCCTGAGTGGTGTCTTCACCCACCCCTAGGAGTACGCACCCTGAATGCCTCCCCAACAGTCCTGCTCCTGTCTGGGTTCCCTGACTGAACTCCCGTCTCTGGATTAGAAGGTGAAGCTCCAGGTGCAACCCCCGGCCTCGGCCTTGAGGGGGTGGGCAGAGGGGAGGGAAGTGGGAAAAGGGGCCAAGTGAAGGCCCGCTTCTCAGTGAGCCCCTGGGACTCAGCCCTCTGCAGGTGGGACTTCTCTGGAAGGTCGTAAAGAGAAACTGCATCTCTGAGCAGTTCCCGGAAGGGAAGGAGAGTCAGAGAGGGAGAGAGGACAGGGCCCACCTCTCCTGGGACCATCCTTCCCCTTGGCTGCACCCACCACACCTCCAACCCTTGTTGACCCACTGTCTTCCTTGCTGGGCAGCTCTGCTCTGTTCACCCCCTTTCTGGCCTGGTGAGCATCTGTCACCCACATGAGCAGGTCACCTCAGGGAAGTGCGATTGTGGTCTCGGGTTTGGACCGAAAGGGGTGGCCTGAGCAGAGTCCACATAAGTTGCCAACTGGGACCAGCCATGGGCGACACACGTTTTGGGTTTTATTTGGGTCAGCAGTGTTCAGAAGAGCTCCAAGGCCCACAAAGCAGATGTCACCTTCCAGCTGTGGTCGTCTTTACCCATGCACCCCACATCTGGCCTCCCCCTCTTCCTGGGTACGGGGAAAGCTCCACTTCCCAGCACCCTGTGGCCGGTGGGGGCTGCATGACTGGTTCTGACCCATGGGTTAGGAGCAGAGTGATGACGTGTTCACTTCTGGGCTTGGGTAGTGTCAACCCCCTGGGCAGTTCCCTTCCCTTCCCCAATGGTGGCCTCAGCCTGAGGTGGACAACTCGTGAACTCTAAGCGGCTTGGGTTGCTGAGCCACCACGAGGAGGCCAGTTGCCCGGGAGGGTGGCCCAGGCCCACAGTGGGCAACGTGGATGAGAGAATCGACATTGACATGTTGTGTTGAGCCATTGAGGTGTTGGGGATTTTTGTCATGGTGGCATAACCTTGTTCATTCTGACTGCTACACCAGTGTCCCAAGAGCAATGGCAGATCTGGCACCTCTGGGGATCGCTGGCTGGAGCCGTGAGTTGTCCCTTCTAGATGCTCTCCGCCTCCCACTCCTGTTTCCTGACCCTGGTAGGCACTTAACAACATCCCAGAGGAGGGACACTGAGACGTGGAACCGAGCAAGCAGATCTTTCTGGCACGAGAGAGCTGAGAAGGTTCTCAAGAGACCCCCTGTGGCCACGGAAGCTGGGCAGACGTGGGGGTACGCGTGTGTGCTGGGCGGCCGCCCTGCCTCCTGCTCGTGTCTGGGTGAGGACTGAAGACAGACCGAGACATGAGGGAAAGAGAAGGAGCAGGGAGGGGGCCTGTCAGGTTTGACTTTGCGGGTTTGTTTTCACCTTTATGCCGACTCTGGAAATGGATTGACACGGGGGTGGGCTGGGCTGGAGGCAGAAGGGAGAGGAAAGCTTTCAAAGCTGTAGTCGTGGGAGATGTTTTTATTTTCTGCTTGAAAGAAAATTCCAGAGAAGGAAAAAAAAACGGGAGGGAGGTGAAGAGATTATGTATGTGAGAGAGAGACAGTGTGTGTGTGTCTGTTAGTTTCCCAGCTGCTAAAACAAACACCACGCAACGGGGTTGGCTTAAACAACAGGAGTTTATTGGCTCCCGGTTTTGAGGCCAGAGAGGCCCCGTCGGGCCTTTGTCCCCGAAGGCTGCGTGTTCAGGGCTGGCTCTGTGCGACCCTGGGCCCTGGGCTTCTCCGAGGCTGGGCCATGCGCATGGCAGCCTCCCCCGTCCCCCCAGCCTGTGGCCTCCACAGGACTCCAGGAGTCCTCAGCCCGCACTGACCCAGGGCTGTCCCTTCGCCAAGGAGCGTCTTGGAGAAATGCTGTTCACAGCCAGTCACAGCTATCAGGACACGGACCCAGACCAGGGCGGGGTCCACGCTGGGGGCACACGCCGTCCCCCACAGTGTGTGTGTGTATGTGTGTGTGTGCACGAGTGAGCGAGAGCGCTCCTGGGGGCTGTGGGAGGGGAGAGGGCCAGGCCCTGTCCTTGTTGGAGGTGCCATGGAGCCCCCGCCGGCACCGCCAAGGCCAAGGCGGAGGGACCCCTGGGCTGGTTGGGTTGCTGCCACGCAGGCTGAGTGACCTGGGGAAGGTCACCCCATTTCTGTGTGTCTCGGGGGCCCCTCTGGTGAGCAGCTCTGTGGAAGGGGCTTGGATGCTAAGGAGAGACTGTAGGTGCCAATGGCAAAAAGCAGAGCACCCAAAGGGAGACAGGAGATTCACTTCACCAGGTATCTCCTGAGCTGTAATCCGGGCTGGACTCCGGGGAATCGGATGGGACCCCTTAGCTCCTGCCTTGGGGACCCCACCATGGCCCTTCTGAAGTCCTGAGCCCTGCTCCCCGACCCCAGCGCCTCAGCGCAGCTGCTCCTCCCGCCCGGAATGCTGGCTATGCGGCCTGGCTCCCCGGGTGGCCTGACCCCGCCGCCAAACCAGGAACTCCTATTGACCTCTGACCTCCAGCTCCACCCCCATGGGGCCCTGCTGCCCCTCAGGCCAGGCAGGAGAAAGTCCCCAATAGGTGGGTGCTGGGTAGAGGGTGGCGGGCTTCAGTCGGGCTGTACCCCTTCTCCAAGCTAGCCTGAGTCAGACTGGGGCTCCCAGGGGTCCTGGGAACCCACATTTGTAGATAGTCTCCTGCCTGGTGGGGGGAGGCAGATGGGTCCACACTGCTTGCTGCCACCTCCTCACTTATGAGCTTCTCCTTTCAGGACCTCAGGCTTCTCATCTGTTAAATGGGCCTGGCAGTACCAAGTCACAGGGTTGTCACCTGTTGCCCTGAAGCGGGGGCCAGTTTGCATCGAAGGGAGTTTTCAGCGAGGAAAATAGCGAACTGGGAGCGCTCTGGGGTGGGCCAACTCTGGAGGGGCAGAACCCTCTGCATGCCGGGGCCTGCCAGGC
>PVKY010005048.1:0-18151 GCA_004027775.1 Bradypus variegatus
TGGTCTGACTATTACTGTGAGCATATTTCATGGATTTAAACCATCAGTACGTTGACTTCATCTATGGCCGATTATATCTATAATCTACTAAGGAGACTGCCTTCAACAATGAGAGAAGTCTCATCTGATCAGGTGCAGGCTCTACAGGGAGAACTGGTGATTTCAGCAGCCAGAAGGGAGAATTTCCATCTCTACTTTAGCCAGCCAGCTTCCCCCGGGGAATTCATCGAAGAACTTCACTGGGCATTCCCAGCCTGCGGCGTGCCCTACAAAATTTGAACTCGCCCATCCCCACAGTCACACGAGTCAATCCCTTTAAAAAATCTTGTGATATTTACATGATCTGTATATACATCTCCTGTTGGTTCTGTTGCCGCAGAGAACCTGGCTAGTACACACAGTAACTGAAATTTGTCTAGACTGAAGCTGTGCATGGTGGGGACTACCTGTATTGACTTTTCTTTTCCTTTTTTTTTCTCAGTTATTTTCCTGTTCCTTCTCCCGTTTGAGCAGAAGCCAGCCTGGGCCTGTGTCCTGAGGACTGAAGTGCCCATTGGTCCAAGCTCTTACAACAACAGGGTGTGTGTGTGTGTGTGTGTGTGTGTGTGTGTGTGTGTGAGTGACAGGAGTCTTCCACACAGGCAAAGGGCCCTGGAGAAGCAGGGGGCACCAAGGCACCCCTGGACCCCAGGAGGGGCCCCTGGGCTGGGAGGAGGAGAGCCAGGCCAGGCTGAGCACCCAGGTGCCAGGGACCCCAGGCAGGCCGGCCACGGAGGGCTCCTCCCCAGCAAGGCCGGGCAGCCGAGAGGCACAGGTGGAGGAAGGGCAGACACCAGTAAGGGCAGGTGACCAGGGGCTCTGCCTCCACACACGGCCTCTGTGGACGAGTCCCGGGATGGAGGTGGGAGCCTGGGACTGACCGTTGGGTGTGCGCCAGCCGGGGAATGCAGCCATGGATCAGAAACAGGGCTGCTGTAAAAATGAGGGAAGTGGAATCACTGGCACGTCCACGTCTGTGGGTGGGGGGCCAGGCCTGCCCCCTCCTCACCTGTCTCCCCGTGATGATGGCGATGTCGTGGCCCTGGGCTGGCCTGAACTAAGGGCTCTATCTGATGCCCCCATGGCACCACCACGAGATAGGCTGTTATCACTGTGCTCTGAAGCTGGGGTACCAGGTGCAGAGGGAGAAGTAAGGTCTCCTGGCTAACCATGGGCAGAGTCGGGGTTCAAACCCAGGTGCCGACTGCCAGGAGCCTGTGCCTCTAGCCATGGAAGGCTCCAGCTGGGTCTCCTTCCTTTTTTCCAGGGCTCAATGTAGCCCTGAGACAGGGGGTCATCCCGTCCTCCCTCACTCTCTGGGTGTGCCAGTTTGAATGCAGTATGTCCACCAAAACACCATTATCTTTGATGTAATCTTGTGTGGGCAGATGTATTAGTGTTGATTAGATTGTAATTCTTTGATTGAGTGTTTCCAAGGAGATGTGCCCCACCCAACTGTGGGTGATGACTCTGACTGGATAATTTCCACGGAGGTGTGGCCCACCCATTCACCATGGGCCTTGATTAGTTCACTGGAGCACTGTATAAGCTCAGACAGAGGGAGCGAGCTTGCTACAGCCAAGAGGGACACTTGGAAGAATGCACAGGAGCTGAGAGAGGAGCTTCAGCTTACAGAGACATTTTGGAAATGGCCTTTGAAAGCAGACTTTTGTTCCTGAGAAGTTAAGAGAAGACAAATGCCCCAAGAGCAACTGAGAGTGACATTTTTGAGGAACTGCAGCCTAGAGAGGAATGTCCTGGGAGAAAGCCATTTTGAAACCAGAACTTTGTAGCAGACGCCAGCCACGTGCCTTCCCAGCTAACAGAGGTTTTCCAGACACCACTGGCCATCCTCCAGTGAAGGTACCCGATTGCTGATGTGTTACCTTGGACACTTTATGGCCTTCAGACTGTAACTGTGTAACCAAATAACCCCCTTTATAAAAGCCAATTCATCTCTGGTGTTTTGCGTTCTGGCAGCATGAGCAAACCAGAACACTGGGCTTTCCAGGGTAAAATGGAGCTCTCCGAGGATCCGCCCCGAATCAGTCCCGCTGTCACCCCCTGCGGCCGGGGCCTCCTGACACCTGGCGTCCGCCGCGCACAACTGCAGGCCCCGTCTCGCCCCCAGCAGGCTGCCCGAGGCGTCCGGCAGCGCGGGGGTGGCCGCCAGAGCCCCAGCTGCGCCCGCCTGCACCCGGGGTGCTGATTCCCCTTCCTCCCCGGGCTCTGGGCTCTTCCAGGGCCGGGCAGGCTGGGCCAGGCGCTGGGCAGGCTCTGGCAGGTGCCGCTGCCATGTAGTTCAGCACCATGAAGCCTGTCATCGGGGCTGCTGGGAAGGCAGCGCGCGGTACCTCCTCCTCCCGCGTCGCCAGCTGGGCACAGAGGCGGCCGTCACCGGCCCGGAGCCAGCTGCACACGTCCACGCAAACGTCTGCTGAGGGTTTGGCATGCAGTGTTCACTGTGGAGAAAGACAGTCTCGCTGTACTCTAAAGGGCGTATACATTCTCAGGAGCAAATCAAAATTTCCCATGGGATGACCTGGGTCTCGTGAGACCCGTCATACTGGATGGGGCGCCTCGCAGAACCTCTGCTGCTTTTAGGGGACAAAACAAAATCCTTTCTCACCCCAGAGGTGATAGGACACAAAGTAAAATGGCCTATCAGAAACCAAAGTTACTATTTCCTTTATCATAGCAGACACTGGAATCTCCCAGCACTGCCAGGCGGCCCTTACTCTAAATTTGATTGCTCTTTCTGTATATTTAAACATTTCATATAAGGACTAATTTTCTAAGTTGAGCAAGTGGGGGTCCCAAGGTAAGTCATTTAACTTCTCTGCACCTTCACTTATTACCCATAAAGTGAAGACAAATACAAGAGACGGTTTTGTAGGGCCCTGCCCAGGGCCAGCTCTGCACAGGCCCCGGAGTCCTGGAGGCTGTCGATGCATCTGGCATTGAAAATGGGGATCTGTGTCAAATGGATTTGGGAATCACTGGATTAAACAAAGTGGAACAGGTTTCTTAACAATGGGGTTTGTCAGAGTCTCTAAAAGGCCCTATAACTCTCCAGGGTGTAGGGTGTGTGTATGTGTGTGTGGGTGTCTGTCTGTCTGTCTATGTGTGTGTGTGTGAGGATTTTCCCAACTTACTTGGCCACAGAACCCTTTTTTGGGGGAGCACCTTGTGGGGCTAGCGTTCTACAGGTGACACTTGGAGAACACTTTCCTAGAACATAATAGGTGCTTAGTAAACAAGGGTTATTATTGTAATTAATTTTTTAAAAAGGCAACCAGTTCCTCCCCTGCTAGTCCTCATTTTGACCAGACAGAGTACTCCGCATTAGCTGGCCAGCCTCACCCCAGGCTTTGCAAACGACGACTCTCTGCAGTTAGGATGGCATTGGAGGAGTTCCAGAAGGCTCTGCTGGCACCGCAGCGGGTGGTGAGAGCCCCAGTTCCAGAGGGATCCTGGCACTGCCACGACCTGCTGGGTGACCTTGGAGGAGTCACCTAAGCTCATCCATGTTCCCCTTCTGAGAGCACCTGCTGCTGTGTCATGGTGGGGAACACACCGGTTAGCCTGTGACGTCCCCACGCAGTGAGCGGTCGATCACGGGCAGCTCTGAGCAGCGTCATCGTTCCTGGAGCGTGGCTGCACTGACCCCTTCCAAGGGGAACAGAAGGCCTCAGAGGGGCGGTTCTGAGAGGGCGCTGCCCATCCTGGAGGGCGAAGCACTTTTCAGTGTCCTGCTGCTCTGCAAGGATCCAGCACCCCCTCATCTGTCACCCATCAGAAGACAGAAACCCAGCCACATGCAGCAGCCAGGTCCCTGGGATTTACTTAAAGACTTTAAGTCAAAGAAAACAGTCAACAGTTACGTGTGCTTTTTTACCACCCCCTTCCATACCACACCTTCAGAATTAAATATATGAGGGGCGACTAAATGCAATGTGTCGCCCTGGATGGGATCCTGGAACAGAAAAAGGACATTAGGAAAAAACAAAGGAAATAGGACCAACCACAGACTCTAGTTAATATTAACATATTGATATTGTTCTATTAATTGCAGCAAATGTACCATCGTAACATAAGATGTTAAAAGGGAAACCTCGTGTGTGCCTGTGCATGCACGTGTGTGAACTCTCTGTACTATCTCAATTTCTCTGTAAATCTTAAACTATTCTAAAAAGTAAAGTCTATTAAAAAGACAGAGTGCAGGAGGGGATGTTTCGATGACCACAGCTGTCGGCCAGGCCCTCTTCTTGGGGACCTGACATCCTGACGGGGCCGGGGGTGGGGTGGGGTCAAGGCTACTGGCCCCTTTGGAGCGGACTTTGGGACCCTGAAGATTCACGGGCCATTTAGAGGTTCTGAAAAATCCCAGAGGGGAGAAATCTGTTCCACTTTGTTTAACCCAGTGACACCCAAGGATATTCTGAAGGGCCCTGCCCAGTCTGTACAGACGCTGCAGGCCTCTCTCGGCGACCATCGCCTGCTGGGCCCCTGGTTCTGGGGTCCTGGTTATGCTCCCAGAAGACCAACCACAGGCCTGTGGAGATGCAGGAGCACCAGGGTTTCCCAACATGGAGGCTGGGAACAGGATAGAGCCTGTGATGGTAGGTTCATCTGTCAACTTGGCCAGGTGAAGGTGTCCAGGTGTCTGGTCGAGCAAGCACTGGCCTAACCGTTACTGCAAGGACATTTGTGGCTGGTTAATAAACCAAAGGCTGGTTTGTTAAATCATCAGTCAATTGGCTGCAGCTGTGACTGATGACGTCAACGAAGGGCGTGTTTCCCACAATGAGAGAACTCAGTCAGTGGCATTTAATCCAATCAGTTGAAGACTTTTAAGCAAGACTGATAGGGGACCTTCACTTCTTCTTCGGCTGACCAGAGAAGTGTTTCCTGAGGAGTTCATCGAAGTTGCCAGTTCATTCCTGAGTAGTTCATCAAACATGTTCATCAAAGTTGCTAGTTTGCTGCCTGAGGAGTTCATCGAACATCTTCATTGGAGTTGCCAGTTTGCTTCCCGCCCTATGGAATTTGGATACATGCATACCCACCATTGCATGAGATAATTTCATAAATCTTATATTTATAGATATTACTTGTTGATTCTGTTTCTCTAGAGAACCCTAACTAATACAAGCCCCATCTCAGGGCTGGGGGCATGAGGGACGGGTGGGCTCCCTATGGAAGGGGGCTGAGCCTTTTCCAGACATGGCTGCAGAGGCCCCTTGCAGCCTCTGGCCTGACCTGTCACTGGCGAGCTTTCTTAGGGTGCAAAGTGGGTGCTGGGCTAGGACAGAGCTCTCCCCTTTCAGAAGAACCCCCTTTCCAGGAATCACAGAAAGAGGCTACTATTCAATTTATTAACCAGTGAGAATTCTCCTCTCTCTCTGCTTGTTTGTGCAGTTAGACCTGGAGCTTGCGTGGCCAAATGATCATTACAACACAATGTACCAGAACAAGAGTCCAATCTTTGAATTTGACTTTCTAGAGCTAATCCTGCAATATAAGAAAGTGTAACTTGTGAGCACACAGGGTCCACAGTGGCTCACAATGTAAATTTCCCATTTTAACCATAGAATTCAGTGGTGTTAATTACATTCACAACATTGTGTTACCTTCACCACCATCCATTCCCAAAACTTTTTCCTGACCCCAATAGAAACTCTGTACCATGGAAGACTAACCCTCCATTCCCCGTCCCCTCAGCCCCTGGTAGCCAGTCCTCTACTTTCCGTCTGTAGGAATTTGCACATTCTGGTCATTTCGTATAATGAAATCAGACAATTGCGGTCCTCTTGTGCGTGGCTCATGTCACTCGGCCTGACGCCTTCAGGGTCCATTCATGTTGCAGCAGGGAGCCAGCACTTCAGTCCTTTAATGGTTGGATAATATTCCACTGTACGGATACACCACATTTTTTAATCCACCCAACTGTTACGGGCAGTTGGGTGCTTCCACCTTCTGGCTGTTATGAACAATAACACTATGAATATTGGTGTGCAAATATCTGTTCCAGTTCCTGCTTTCAATTCTTTTGGGTATACTTAGAAGTGGGATTGTTGGGTCACGCGGTAATCCTATGTTCTATGCTTTGAGGAGCCACCAAACTGTTTTCCCCAGCGGCTGTGCCACTTCGCATTCCCACCAACGATGTACAAGGTTTTCTTTTTCTCCACTTCTTTGCTAGTACTGGTCATTATTTTTTTTGGTAACAGCCACCCTAGTGGGTGTGAGGTGCTACCTCACCGTGGATGGATTCCCACCTTTTGTATGCAGCCCCGAGCCAGGGCACACAGCCTGCTGATTGCATCACCACTGGCCGCGATTTTTACCACCACTAGGCACCTGCACTACTGGGTGCAGGGAGACAGGACCAGTCAGAGGCAGGTATTTTCCAGGTGGAGGTTCCACAGACTGGGTGGGGGTCGGGGATGAGAGAGTCGAGGGGGAGGCTAGAGGGTCCTGAGCAGGGGCCCACTGCCCTGTCCGGGCCCCAGCAGATGATGGAGACACCGGTGAGGTCTGGGGTCCTGGGAGCAGAGGGCACACTGCATTCCTGCCCCTGGGGGCTGTCTGGGCAGGAGGCCAGGACGACCTGGCAGCTTCCCCACACCCAGCTGGCTTCAGAGTGGAGAGCAGAGGTGGCCAAGGGGGTCTGGATGCAGAGCAGGACACAGTGTGTCCACATGAACGTGGAGGGAGGTCACCTCTGCAGATGCAGGTGTAGAAGGATGGAGGTGACAGGGGACCAGATTCCCCACCTACCTCCTTCTGACTCGGCAGCCATTACGTTTGGAAGCGAAGGGGGACCTGGATGGACAGACAGTTTCTGTTACTCTGTGGAATGGAGGCTTGGAGCAGAAATCAAGCCGAGGTACAATTATGAAGATGAAGAAAGCTAGGTTTCTCACACAGCGAGTTTGTGGCCAGAGGTTTTGACTCAACAGCCATCAAATTCTACCTTCACAAAACATTCAAAACCCAACCACTTCTTCCCCTCTGCCTCAGGGTCCACACCACCCTCTCCTTGTGCCTGGATTATCTCAGTAGCTCCTAAATGCCTCCCTGCTCCTGTCCTGACGCTGCTAGGGTTCCTTCTCAGGATGGTGGAGTGGGCCTGTTCCAAAGTAGGGCGCACCAAGTCAGTCCTTAGAATCTTCTGGCTCAGGATAAATTCCACGTCCTTTCCGTGACCACCTGGTACCTTTCTGGCCCTCGTCCACTCCTCAAACTCATGCTCACTCCATTCCAGGCATGCTCCCACCCCAGGGCCTTTGCACATGCTGTGCCCTCTGCCTGCACCCTCTCTCCTCACTTTGTTTAGGTCTTTACTCTAAGTCACCTTCTCAATTGAGGCCTCCCTTACCCCTTATGTAAATTTACCCCTAGACCCTTCCTATCCCTCTTCCCAGCTTTATCTTTTCTTCATAGCACTTATCGCTTCTAACATCATCCTGCTTATTGTCTCTTTCCTGCATTAGAAGGTGTGCTCTATGAGGGCAGAGTCTGTCTCTTTTGTTTAGGCCTAGAAGTGTCTGGTATCTGGTAGGTGTTCAATAGGCATTCGTTGAGTTGAAAAAATTAAGAATTTGTTGTTTCTCTCTGGGCCTTTGCCCATTTCTTATCTCCCTCCTTCCAGCTCTGGCCTTCAGGCCATCCACATCTCCCGGCTCTGACCTGAGATCCTCCCGTGTAAGAGGAGCGCCCAACTCTAGGTGATCACAGCTCAGCCCCAATGCAGAAGGGAGCCAGGGAAGCAACAGGCTCCACCCTCTGCGATCAGCCAAGTACTCTGGGCACGAAGGAGTGGGGAATGGGAGTGTCACTGGGGCTTGGGTGACTCTGCAAAGTGCGGTGAAAGGCTGTGTGTGTGTGTGTGTGTGTGTGTGTGTGTGTGGGCGTGGGTGAGTCTGCATAGTGCGGTGAAAGGCTGTGTGTGTGTGTGTGTGTGTGTGTGTGTGTGTGTGTGTGTGCTCGCGCGCGCGCACACAGTGGACTTTGAGGTTCCCCTTGGCTCCCTGACATGGCCCAAGGCTTTTGTTGCCAAAGGACTGAAGAAAGCACCAGACACTTTCTGAGACATGAGCCTTTATTATGGGGCTTACTGACAGGATGGGAAGTCGAGTCACGCTGCCCTGAATTCAGGAGCTGCTCTGAATGGTGGCAGCTTCAGAGCTCAACGTGAAATTACCCTGCACTTCGGGGGAGCTGAGTAAGCTGGTATAAGGGCTGGACATTCCAACGGGTATGGCACGTAAGGCAGGCTTGAAACACAGGGAGGGATTGACAGCCATCGAGGAGGAGGAGGGGAGGATTATACATTATCTCATAGGTAACTATCTCAGATTACATTTAGCACAGAGGCCAGCTTTTACAAGAACGAGTCAAACATTAACTGTCCTAGGTCAAGCAAACTGCTCGGTGCAGTCTTCAAGACCCTTGGGGGCCCAGGGATCCCACAGCTCCGCCATCCTCGCTTCTGAGGGCGCAAGAACCACCTGGTGCAGGGTCTGAGGGTGAGTGGGTAACACCTGGGTTCCAACCCCGGCGCCTCCACACCCTGCTGCGTGGCCTCAGCCCCCTCTCTCCCCGTCTGTAGTTCTCGGGGACACTAATGACCCCTCACCGCTGTGGTGAAGACTTTAAAAGGTAACGGAAGCACGGATCCCAGTCCGCCACATACCTCCTACCTAAACCTGGTGGCTGAACTCAGCCCAGGGCCCGGGGCTCTGTTGGACTCTGCACCAGTCCCCGACGCGCGAGCCGCTCCCCGTGCAGGCCAGCACCGCCAGCGGCCCAGCCTCCGCCCCACGAGGCCCCCGCCCCGCTGCATCCCCTGCAAGGCCCCTCAGCGCGCCCCGCCTCACGTGGGCCTCGGCGCACCCGCTGCCGCCAACACTGCCCGTCAGAGGCCAGGGAGCTGAGGGGCAGAGGGCGACTTATTCCCAGCCACTCGGAGAGTAAGACCCGTGCCCTGCTGGTCAGGAGGGAGCCGGGGACGCTCTCGCGGTTCCGGAAAGCCCGCTCCAGCCCTTCCCTCCGCTGGTAAAAGCCGGGCTGGCTCCGGCCAGCTCCATCACGTGACGCCGGCAGGCTAGATCACGTGCCCTGCAGCAGGCCGGGTCATGTGCGCCCTCCGACCAATCCCAGCGGCCAGGACGGGGAGCACTTGTGATTGGCCCATCCCGACCAGAGGGTGGGATTCTTACGCCGAGGTGGACGTATTGTCAGCCCCTCCTCGCCCGCCTCTCTGAGGTCCGCGTGAATCTCGTCGGCTCGCGAGACTTGGCGTCTGGCGGGTGCCTCTAAACCCCAGAATGCACCGGGCCCGGGGGCCCGGGCCCATATTGGCGGGATCTGGCGCGTCGCTTGCGTCATCTTTTTGAGCTTGAGTTTAGGGTGCTTCTGGTCCTGAAACCTTGTCCTTGGTCCCTGTTGCCTGGAGAATGGGACACATTTCTTAACAGGGACCCGGGACCTTCCACGGTCGTTCCCTCCATGCCTCTGAGGCCCGCGTGAATCTCCTTTAAGCCCCACAATGCACCGGGGCGGGGCGGGCTCGTCGCGCGCCGTTTGCGTCATTTTTCTGAGCCGTCCTTGAGGTTGGGGTTCTTCTGTTTCTGAGACCTTGAGCTTGACCCCTGTTGCCTGGAGAATGGGACAGAGTTTTTAACAGGGACCCGGGACCTTCCACGGTCGTTCCCTCCGTGCTTCTGAGGCCCTGCCCCTGAGACCTCAGTTCCGCCCCGGCCTGGTGCGCGCGCTCATCTTGTTGCTCCAGCTAGACGGGGGCGTTTTAAGCCGCGGTCCGTGGCGGGGCTTTGGACTAGGCGATGTAGGTGCTTCGGTGGGTTGGGGACGCGCGTGGCTTTCACAGACTCTCAGCCCTGCCTTGTCCGTCTGTGTGCCCTTTGCCCGCACGGGGCCTGGCGCAGATGCTCAAAGCTGCTTATTAGAGGAAGCGAGTAGCCAGCACACCGCAGTCGATTCCCGCAGGAGTACTCGCTGCTCACTGCACACCTCCCTGTTGGGGTCATGCCCTCCCCTCTGCCTGAACATTCGTTCATTTATCCTTACAGATGCAGTGAGCAAGACGGGCCTGGGCAGGCTGGGGATGAGAGAGAAGCTGCGGGTGCATCAGGGAGACACGAACAGCCTGGGGAGTTGGTGATGGGTAAGTGGCGACTGAAGGATAAGTAAATATCCAGGCCGACCTGAGAGGGAGAATAGCATGTTGGACGCCTCCTGGGTAACATCCCACTTGTCCTAGGAGGAGGGTCAAGAAGGTGGCAGGGCCATAGTTTGGACTGTGTGTCCTGGAAGAGTGTGAAGCCTGCACGGCCGGTGAGGCAGGATTGTGGCCTGTTCGGGTGGCTGTTTGGGGAAAATCCCTTTGGCTGCAGCGGGAGGAGAGAGCCCTGGCAGGTGCCAGGGCAGGAGGGATTTGGGCAGGCAGGGGCAGGAAGGGGGACAGTCTGAGCAAAGGATGAAGTAGAATTTTGAACATGTTCAGGAGCCTTCTGGACCTAGTTTGTCCATCTGTAAAGCATGGGTGTTGGATTTGCTCCGACACTCGAGGTGGGTGAGCGTTAAAGTCGTTAAAATGAGTAGAGATAGAGAAAGGAAAAGAAGAGAGGAGAGAGGGAGGCAGAGAGAAAAACAGAAATATAAGTGGGGCAGTGGGAGGAGAAGGGTTTTGAGGGCAGAGCAAGACCTAGAGGCTGGCCTCCGTAAGAGAGCCATCTTTAGATTCTGGTTCTGGGATTGTCCTGCAGTGTGACCTTGGGCAGTTCACCCCAGATGTCTAGGTTTCAGTTTCTGCCTCTGAGTATGGGATAATAATGGTAGCTATGCTAGGTGAGACTGTCTTGGCTTTAGGGAATATCACAGGGAGCTGAAACTCTGAAAATAAAAATCGGTATTTCCTTACATACATATAGAATAATCTTTGGAAAAAGACACAAGAATCTGGTAACAGTGGTTACATTTGGGAAGTAGAACTGAGGGGCTGGTTAGTGGAGGTGGTGCGAACACTGGAAGGAAATTTTTGACTGTTTGTTCTTTTTGAATTTTGAACAACATGGCAAGTGAGAGAGAGATGTCAGGTCTGCCTGTTTTTGCACCGGTCACGACAGGGCACATATCGGGTATTCGATGAAGACTGGGAGGGAGACATAGCTTTAGCTAGGGCATCTGGCTACCCGGACCCCGGAGTTCTGACTGGAGGTCTGCTGCCACCACCCACTAGGCTGTGGTTTCTTCATCCGTAAACTTCAGGGGCAAGTCAGGGCCTTATTCAGGCCAAAGCAAGATCTTAGGACCCCGGCTGGCCTCGGTTCCGCTTCTGACTCCACCGCTGACCCGCTGGTGAGCGTGGGCACGTCATTTAATCCCTCAGAGCCTCGGTTTTCTCATCTGAAAAAAAATGGGGTTAACAACAGCAGCCTGACACGATGAGCAATGGATCAGGCGAGATGGTGAGCAAAGGGCCAGCGGAGCAGGCTGCAGAAGCTCATTCACCGTTCCTTCCGTGCCTTCTCTTCCAGCTTCGAAGTGCTCATGACTGATGCATCTCACAGAGTTTTTTTTTTTTTTTCATTTAAGGGCCTTTGGAATGTTTGATGCGGGAAGAGCATGGCAAGAAGCATAGAATGTTCCGTTTACAGTCCAGTCCACAAGCGATTACATAAAAAGAGCTGACTGTGAGGAGGCTCAGGGCGGGCATCCCACTTGCTAAGAGGTGGTGGGGAGGTGCGTCCTGGGGTGGCACTTGGCTCCCCTCTGTGATGCTAAGTCCAACTGTGGGTCAGTGCAGTGGCCCACAGGGGAGCAGGACCTGTCTGGGCCCAAATGTTGCATTGAGGCGTCAGACACGACGGGGGTTTAAAAGTGATGAGCTCGTGTTGTGAAGGCAATGCAAATATTACAAAAATAAATAATCCCCCGGAATATTTAACTTTGCACATAGTAAAATTATGTATATGAAAGATAATACGTTGGATGTGAAGATGCTCTATATTGTATGCATATGATTCTGTTACACATAACATTTTGTAATTTGTTTGTTGAAAATACATTTCTTGGATAACTTTCCATGTGAGCACATATAGTTTTAACATACTCTCTATTTTTAAAAAACTTGATTGAAGTATGACACCAACAATTAAAAACAGAGTACACTAATCTTAAATCGACAACTCAATGAATTTTAACATTCAATGACTTTTCATATGCATTAACATATGGTAAATGTTAAAATAATAATGACCACAATAATATCTAATACCTTTAATTGTTCCAGGTACATAGCACCCTTTTCAGGGGTGTATACTGTTCCAGTGTGTGGATGCACCTTTAGTCCTTCAGTGCATTTTCTATCAATATTTCAGTATGGAGAGGAATGCTTTGGAGAGCCGTCTTGGGCTTACAGCCTTCCTACTCTTATGCAAGTGTACTGACAGTTAAATTTCTAGAAGCAGAATTGTAGGATCAAAAGCAATGACATTTAAACTATCTTTAATATAAAACATTTTAAACATTACCCACCAAATAGAAAGGGCCGTGGTTCCACTTTAAATTGGGCCTCGAGTGGGTCTTTGGAACAAATCCCTCATTGCCCACTGCAGGTCTCTGCGTTTCCCTGAATTTGTTCCTTCTTTTCTGTTAAAATGTATACGTGTCCGAGTGCCTCTATGAGACCAACCCACAGGCGCTGGCCTCCACCTCCCCTTCTCCATCCTGGTGGGCTGGGCTGCAGCGCCCAGGTGGGTGCCACTGGTTTCCTGCCTTTATAAGCCCTTCTTTGACCTGTCCCCGGCAGCACGGCCCTGTTTCTGTCCCCGTGAACACCAGTACCAGTCTCACTGGTTGCCTAGACACCCCGCTCCACCTCCTCACCTTCCATCCTACTTTCCAACCCCGCCTGGCCCGAGCCTTCTCCTTCCAAGCTCTCCACTGCCAGGGCGCTGCTCTCCTTTCACTTGATCCCTTGGAGCATTTCCTGATTGATCATGCAGTTTTCTTTTCAATAATCAATTGGTTTATTTTTAATTGTGGCAAAATATGCACAGCATAAAAATAATTTAAACCGTTTTAACTGGACAATTCTTTGACGTGAAGTACTTTGACAACAGTGTCTTAACTTTCACCACGATCTATTTCCAGACTACTTGCATCACCCCGAACCAAAACTCATCTCCATTTAGCAGGAGCTGCCCTTCCCCCTTCCCCTGGCCCTCCTCACCACGCTTCTGCTTTCTGTCTCTACGAATTTCCTTATTCTAAGTATATCATATAAGAGAAATTACACAGTATGTGTCCTTGTGTGCCGGCACTTCACTTCTGTTTATAGCTGATGACAGTCCATCGTATGGATGGGCCACATTTTGTTTGTCCATCATCTGTTGATGGACACTTGAGTGAATATCAGTTTGTAAGTGTCTGCCCGAGCCCCTGCTTTTAATTCTCTTGGGAACACACCGTGGTGTGGAGTTGTCCGGTCAATGGGAATTCTGTGTAGCTTTCTAAGGAACTGCCAAATTGTTTTCCACGAAGGCTGCACCACTTTACGTTCAGACCAGCAATGTATGAGGGTACCTGTTTCTCCACACCCTCACCAACACCAACGTTATTTTCCGTTTTTTAATAGTAGCCGTTCTAATGGGTGTGAAGTTGGTGCCTCATTGTAGTTTTAATCGGCATTTCACGGGCTAATATTGAGCATCTCTTCATATACCTGTTGGCCATTTTTGTATCATTTTTTGAGAAATGTCTATTCAAAACTTTGGCCCATTTTAAAATTGTGTGGTTTGTCTTTTTGTGGTTGAGTTGTAGGGGTTCTTTGTATGTTCTGGATAGTAAACCTTTATTGGATATGTGCTTTCCAATATTTTCCTCCCATTCTGTGGGTTGTCTTTTTTCTTTCATAATGAAGTCCTTTGGTGCACAAATTTTTAAATTTCTGTGAAGTCCCATTGATCTATTTTTTCTTGCTTCTGCTTTTGGTCTAAAGCTGTGTTTTTCAAACTACAGGTCATGATTGGTTTAGTGGGATGTGAACAGCTTTAGTAAAAGCATAAAAGAAAAAAAAAAAACACCAGAATGCTTTGCATGTAGCAAAGGTACATATTGTTTCAATACTTGGTCATGATATAAAATCTTTCTCTTACTGGGTGATGGTAAAAAAAAAGCTTCAAAAATACTGCTTCACTTTTTCTCATCTTAGAAACACACACACACAATCAAAAATACCCTCTCTGGTGCACATATTTCCCTTCAGCTACTGCTCATTTTTCTACTGCCCGACATGATGAAACAAAAAATTCTGAACACATATTCCATAACCATTGCCTCCACCACTTCTCACCCAGGCCCCTCAACCCTCCCCACGAGGGTCTCTCTGCATCACTCCCCCGAGACTGCTCGCCAGGTGGCCAGTGGCACGGGTGGCATCCCCCGCAGCGTGGGCCCCGCGTCCCCCCAGCCCATCGCCGCTCCTTCCCCATCAGTGCCGCCCATCTCATTTTGTCCTGTGGCTTTAAAGATCACCAACTACATCACCACAGATAATCATCGACTAAATTCCGTGACTACTAAAGTTACCTCTGCAGTCCTGCCCCTGCCCCTGCTCCCCAGACGTTAGCTGCCTGCGTGAAATCACCACCAGGGTGTCCAGCAGGCGTCTTAAATGGACGCCCTGAAACAGTCCCCGAATCTGCTCCTTCCCCGTCTCGGTAAATGACATCATCATCTGCTCAGGGCACGTGTGCACACACAGACATGCACACACTGCACAACAAACACGCTAGACATCACGCCACACGGACATGCACACACAACACACGTGTACAAGCACATACGCTTCTCCTTTGCTGACCACCCGTCCCCTCTGCCTGCAACACCCTGTGGGGATTGAATCCTGTTCCCCACTTAGACGTGCTCCCGTCCCAGCCCCGGTCTTGTGGGGGTGAACCCATTTGTCAGTGGGGTCTTCAAAGATCCTTTTAAGATGAGGCCAGACTCCATCAGGGTGGGCCTTGATGCGATGTGCCTGGAGACCTAAGGGGACATCTGGTCACACAGGAGGAGCGGGGAGGGCTAGGAGGGTCGGACAGCCATGAGGGGCCGGAGCCAGCGGGCCACCAGCAGGAGGCTCCGGGCTTGGGAGAAAGCACAGCCTGACCATCCCGACTGTGGGCTTGTGGCCCCCACAAAACGTGAGACGACAAATTCTTGTTTACAGCAGCCGTTGCGTGGCGTTGGTTACGGTGGCCCTCGTCTTTCGGACCTCACTTTCAGTGTCCCTCCTCGTTTGGGCATCCCCGGCCCCCAACCTTAAGTAGCCCCCTCTCCGTCTCCACACAGCACCGACTTACCTTCATCCTGGTGCCTCCGTTATTTGATGTCTCTTATATCCTGCCACCCTCACCAGAAAGTAAGTTCTAGGGGTGTTGTGCCCGGCACACAACAGGCACACAATAAGGACTGTGGTGTAGCTGGCCGTGCCATGGTCATGCACAAAGCCACGTGCCCCCAGCCCCTCCAGCTCTTCCCTGGCAGACACCCTGCCTCCCTCCCTCCCTCCTGGTCTCCAGCCCCGGCCAGAAGAGCCTGGGACGCAGGCACCTGCCCACCCAGGGGCCTTGCCTTCCCGGCCTGGGCTCCCGTGTGTCCTCGCTTCGCGGTGTCCTCTTTGCTGTTTTGCATTTTCTTGAGGCTCCGCTTTGGAACTGCATCCCCCAGGAAACCTTTCTGATCCTATCTGCCTGCACCCCAACATGTTCTAGGATATTTAATATTTAATTCTCTCTTCAACTCCATTCTTTCAAAGGAAGGGCCCGCCCTGCGCAAAAAAAAAAAAAAAAAGAAAAAGAAACGTTTATGGAACGAATGAATCAAATTCATTATGCTGTGTCCGAATCAGGAACAGGGTGCTCCTGACTTGCTCCCTTTCCTGAGTTCCCACACGTCCAGGTAAGAAGCTCCATTGGGTGCTGGCGAGAAACGGCCACCAGCTTCTCACCTGCTGGTGCCCATTTGGCAGCCCAGCCACCTCCTGGCAGGGGCAGCCAAGATGACATCCGTCAGTGCCAAGCATGGGTGCCTGGTACCCGCCCCTGTGGTAACGGACCCCCCCCCCAGCATGGCCAGGCCGTGGGCCGGGACCCCAGCAGCCTAAGCTCCAGCAAGTGCAGGGACTTCAGACGCCCCGTGCCAGGCAGCCGCCCTCATCCTTCCTCCTTCCACGTGGGATTCCCCACCCCAAGCCCTCCTCTGCCACGAGGGTCTGAAATGCCACCTGCCTCCCCCGAGCTCCTCAGCCGCCTGCATGGAACCCCCCCAGTGCCTTCTCGCCACCACGGGTGAGGTCCAGAACCTTGACCAGTCGGTGCCCCTTGGCGATGAGGTGACGCCTGCCGTGTTGTCAGCCTCGTGGCTTGGCCGCGCTTCCTGGCGTCAGGCCTGTCTCCCTCCTCTCTAGTCTCTGCACATGCTCCTTTGCTAGAACATTCTCCCCTTCCCTTGGGGTAGGAGCCTCCCCTGGAACACCCCAATCTTTCCCCATTGTGGTGCTTGTTTTCCATCACAAGCCAGGTCTGTTGTTCTGGGACAGATCCCAAATTACACAGGAGCCAGGCTGTCTGGGGCTCCTCGTGGCCTCCTCTCTGTTCGGGACACCCTGTACGGCCGGGAGAGGCCAGGGTCCTTGCCCCCCTGCTCTGCCTCCTTCATACCTGCAGCTGCTCCTGGGTTTGTCTCAGCCCCTTGCGCCTTCACTCGGGTAATGAAATGAGCCGGGTATCGGACAGAGGCAGGCACGGGCACGCTGAGCAGAAGGCAGACAGGGCCCCAGGCCAGCAGTGGGGACATTTAACCAACAGATGGACAATGAAGAGCAACAGGGGACATCCAAATTCTGGTAGGGTGGGTGGAGAAGGCCTATTGAAGAGGAGGTGCTTAATTTTAAACTATGGGGTAAAAAGCAAAGGGCCGGGGGCAGGAATGAATGGGTGGGTGAGACCCAAGGCTGCAGCGGTCGGCAGGGCTCCGTCAGAAGGGCTCCTGCAGGAGCTGCGGTTTTATTCCAGAAGCAATGAGAACCCACTGCAGGATGTTTTCAGCAGGAGGGTGACATGATCTCTAGAGAAGGTTGTCACAGTGGCCCAGGGAAGGGGCTGGGAACTGGGCATTAGAGCAAAGTGGGGCTGAGCAGACGGGTTTGCTGCGGGGGCTGCCCCTGTGTCTGGGGCCGCTGTGGCAGGTACCATGGGCAGGGGGCTTCAGTGACGGCGTCTGTTGCACGGTTTTGGGGGCCTGAGGTCCGCCAGCACGGCTGGGCCGGCTTTCTCCCGGAGTCTGTGCATCCAGCAGTCCTCTGTCTGTCCGTGGTCTGCCCCTCTGGTTTCCGCTGACCCCTGGCTTCTCTTTCCGTGTCCAATTTTCTGTGTCTGAGGACTTCAGCCCTATGGGATTTAGGCCTTCCCCGGTTCACCCGGCCACACCTTCACGAACACCACTGTTAAAGATCCTGTTGACAGATGGGTTCGCACCCACAGAACCGGGTGTTAGGGCTCAAATTTATCTTCTGTGGGGGACACAGCTCAACCCCAACATCCCCGTGAAGGGAAGACTCAAGGCTAATCCTTAGTTTCTGGCTTGCCCAGCCTGGGGGTGCAGGACCGACTACTTAGATGGAGGTGGCTGCGAGCTGGCTGGGGGGTGGCTGGCAGCTTGCGGCCAGCCCCATGGGCACCGGCCACTGTGAGCTGCGGCCGACAGCTCTGTCCACTGAGGGCGAGACCACCCAGGCTTCCCGCCGCCCAGGGCCTGACACACGGCAGCCACACAGACATCAGCTAACCAGAATTCTTGCCAACGTCTTCGTTGGGTCAAATCTTCACCATAGGGGGTGGGATTTGATTTATTTTTCTTTGTCCCCCTTACTCTATTTTTCTTTATAGGACTTGTGACCATCTGACATATTATATATTATTGGTTTATTTTGTGTGTGTTTCAATTTTATTGCGATACAGTCACACACCACACAAACCAGGATTTTTTTTTTGCTGTTGTATAATTTTTTAATCAATTTTTT
>PVKY010005049.1:0-18110 GCA_004027775.1 Bradypus variegatus
TAGCCATCCTGGTGGGTATAAATTGGCATCTCATTGTGGTTTTGATTTGCATTGCCTTAACGACTAATGATGCTGAGCATCTTCTCATGTGTTTACTGGACATTTCTATATTTTCTTTTTAGAGAAATGTTTATTCAAGTCCTTTGCCCACTTTTAAGTTGGGTTATCTTCTGTTTTTGAGTTGTAAAAGTTCATTATGTATTCTAAATTCTAGACCCTTATGAGGAATATGATCTGCATGTATTTTCTCCCATCATATGGGGTTCTTTCTTTATACCTTTATGACAATGTTTTCTTGAAGCATAAAAGTATTAAATTTTGATGAATTCAAACTTCCCAATTTTTTCTTTTGTTGCTTCTGCCTTTGGTGTCATATCTAAGAATCCATTGCCTAATCACAGGTCAAAAAGATCTGCAACTATTTTTTTCTAAGAGTATTATAGCATTGGCTGTAATATTAGGTTTTTGATTCATTTTCAGTTAATTTTTATATATGGTGTGAAATAGGGGTCCAACTTCATTCTTTTGTATGAGGATATCCAGTTGTCCTAGCACCATTTTCTTTCTCCATTGCATTGTCCTGGCACCCTCACTGAACTGATTATAAATGTAGGTATTTATTTCTGGATTCTCAATTCTATTTCATTGATCTATATGTCTAGTCTTACGCAAGTAATACACTTTCTTGATTATTGTGGTTTTGTAGTATGTTTTGAAATCAGGAATTTTGAGTCCTCTATTTTTGTTCTTCTTTTTCAAAATTGTTTTGACTATTCTGAATTCCTTCATTTCCATATGAAGGTTAGGATCACCTTGTCAATTAATAGAAAAAAAAATCAAAAACAAAAAAGGGAGCTGGGTAGTAGGGAATGAGTTTAATCTGTAGATCTACTTGTGCAGAACTGTCATTGCAACAATATTAATCCTTCAGATCCATAAGCAAGGATGACTTTGCATTTATTTAGGGCTTCTTGGATTTTTCTAATATTGTTTCATGGTTTTCAGTGTATGGGTTTTGCACTACTTTTGCTAAATTTATTCCCAACTGATTTATTTATTTTTTTGATGCTATCATAGATGTAATTGGTTTCCTAATTTCATTTTCAGATTTTTTATTGCTAATATATGGAAATAAAATTGAGTTTTGTAAATTGGTCTGCTATCCTGCAACCTTGCTGATCATATATACTAGCTCTAATAGTTTTTTCCTTATGATTTTGTATATACAAGATAGTGTCATTTGTGAAGAGAGAGTTTTAGTTCTTCCTTTCCTTTTTTGTATGCCTTATTTCTTTTTCTTGTCATCTCCCAGAAGTAGCAAGCATGAGTATCCTCCTTTTGCCCCTGCTCTTATACAGAAAGCTTTCATACTTTCACCATTAAGCATGATGTCAGCTGTGGCTTCTTTGTAGATGCCTTTTATCAGATTGAGGAACTTCCCTACTACTCCCAGTTACTGAGTGTTTTTATCATGAAAGTGTTTTGGATTTTGTCAAATGTTTTTTCTTTGTCTATTGAGATAATTGCGTGGTGTTTGTCCTTTCCTCTATTAATATGGTGTATTACATAGATTGATTTTCAAATGTTCAACCAACCTTGCATTCCTGGGAAAAAATCCATTAGGACATGGTGTACACTCCTTTTTATATGCTAATGGATTTGGTTTGCTTGTGTCATGAGACTTTTTGCATCTATACAAATAAGGTCTATTTGTCTATATTTTTCTTACCTTAGAATGTCTTTGTCTGGTTTTGCTAACAGGATAAAACTAGCCTCACAGAAAAAGTTTGGAAATATTTACTCTGATTTTTTCATCAAGAAAGGATGTTGAATTTTGTAAAATGCCTTTTCTGCACCAATCGAGATGATCATGTGGGTTTTCAGCTTTGATTTATTTATGTGGTGTATCACATTAATTGCTTTTCTTGTGTCGAACCAGCCTTGCATACCTGGAATAAATCCCACTTGGTCATAGTGTATAATTCTTTTAATGTGCTGTTGGATTTGATTTGTATTTTGTTGAGGATTTTTGCATCTATATTCATTATAGAGATTGGTCTATGATTTTCTTTTCTTGTATTATCTTTGTCTGGCATTGGTATTAGAGTGATGTGGCTTCATAAAATGAGGTAGGTGGCTTTCCCACCACTTCAGTTTTTTTTTTTTTTGAAGAGTTTAAGCAGGATTGGTACTACTTTTTCTTGAATGCTTGGTAGAATTCACATGTGAAGCCATCTGGTCCTGGACTTGTCTTTTTTGGGGAGCTTTTTGATGACTGATACAATTTCTTTACTTGTGATGGTTTGTTGAGGTCATCTGTTTCTTCTCGAGTCAATGTTGGTTGTTCATGCTTTTCTAGGAAGCTGTCCATTTCATCTAAGTTGTCTAGTATATTAGCATACAGTTGCTCATAGTATCCTCTCACTATCTCCTTTATTTCTGTGGGGTCAGTGGTTATGTCCCTTTCCCATTTCTGATTTTATTTATTTGCACCCAATATCTTTTTATGGTTGTTGTTGTTAGTTAGCCTACCTAAGGGTCCATCAATTTTATTGATTTTCTCAAAGAACCAGCTTCTGGTTTTGTTGATTCTCTCTATTGTTTTCATATTCTCGATTTCATATTTTTCCTGTAATCTTTCCTTCTGTTTCCTTTGGGATTAATTTGCTGTCCTTTCTCTAGTTCCTCCAGGTGAACAGTTATTTCCTCGATTTTTGCTCCTCTTTCTCTTTTAATATAGGCATTTAGGGCAATAAATCTTCCATTCAGCACCACCTTTGCGGCATCCCATAAATTTTGATATTTTGTGTTTTCATTTCATGTACCTCCTCAGCAAATGAAATATTGACTAATATTAAATATTAATGAAATATTTACTAATTTCTCTTATAATTTCTTCCTTGACCAACTGGCTGTTTAAGAGTGTGTTATTTAGCCTCCACATATTTGTGAATTTTCTGGCTTTGCAGCTTGTATTTCAAACCTCATTCCATTATGATCCAAGAAAGTATTTTGTACAATATCAGTATTTTAAAATTTATTGAGACTTGCTTTGTGATGCAACATGTGGTCCATCCTGGAGAATGATCCATGAGCACTTGAGAAAAATGTGTATCCTGCTGTTGTGGGGTGTAGTGTTCTGTTAACTCTGATTCATTTATTGTACTATTCAGCATCTCTGTTTTGTTACTGATCCTCTGTCTAGATGTTTCGTCCATTGATGAGAAGGATGTATTGAAGTCTCCAAACATTATTGTAATGTATATACTACTTCCTTCAATGTTGTCAGTGGGTGCCGCAAGTATTTTGGGGCACTCTGGCTCAGTGCATAAATATTTATGACTGCTATGTCTTCTTGATGAATAGTCCCTTTTATTAATATATAGTGTCCTTTTTTGACTCTTTTAATTATTTTACATTTGAAGTGTAATTTTTCTGATATTACTATAGCTACCCCCACTCTTTTCTGTTTGTTGTTTGTGTGAAATATCTTTTTCCAACATTTCATAATCAGCCTATTTTTGTCCTTGTGTCTAAAGTGAGTCTCTTAGAAGACCCAAATAAACAAAATAATAAATGAGAGAGGTGACATTACTGCAGATCCTGAAGAAATTTTAAAAAATTATGAGAATACTATGAATAACTGTTGCTAACAAACTAAATAATGTAGAGGAAATAATTTCCTGGAAACACATGAACAACCTAGACTGACCAGAGAAGAAATAAAAGACCTCAACAAACCAATCACAAGCAAAGAGATCCAATCAGTCATCAAAAAGCTTCCCACAAATAAATGCTCAAGGCCAGATGACTTCATAGGAGAATTCTACCAAACTTTCCAAAAAGAACTGACACTGATCTTACTTAAACTTTTTCAAGACACTGAAGAGAATGGAACACTACCCAACTCATTTTATGAAGCTAACATCACTCTAATATCAAAACAAGGTAAAGATGCTACAAGAAAGGAAAATTACCAGCCAATCTCCCTAATGAATTTAGAGGCAAAAAGTCTCAATAAAATACTTGCAAATTGAATCCAAAATTAAAAAAAAATCATACACCATGAGGAAGTGGGGTTCATTCCAGGTGTGAGAAGATGGTTCAACATAAGAAAATCAATCAATGTAATACAACACATTAACAAATCAAAGGGAAAAAATCAAATGTTATCTCAATAGATTCTGAAAAAGCATTTGACAAAATACAGCATTCTTCTTTGATAAAAACACTTTAAAAGGTAGGAATTGAAGGAAACTTCCTCAATATGATAAAGGGCATATATGAAAAACCCACAGCCAGCATAGTACTCAATGGTGAGAGACTGAAAGCCTTCCCTCTAAGATCAGGAAAGAGAAAGGAATGCCTGCTGTCACCACCATTATTCAACATTGTGCTAGAAGTTCTAGCCAGAGCAATATGGCAAGACAAAGAAATAAAAGGCATTCAAATTGGAAAAGAAGAAGTAAAACTGTCATTATTTGCAGATGATATGATCTTATATCAAGAAAACCCCAAGAAATCGACAACACAGCTACTTGAGCTAATAAATCAGCAAAGCAGCAGGATACAAGATTAATGCACATAAGTCAGTAATGTTCCTATACCAGAAATGACCTAACTGAAGAGACACTCAAGAAAAAGATTCCATTCTCAATAGCAACTAAAAAAATAAAATACCTAGGAATAAAATTAACCAAGGATGTAAAAGACCTATACATAGAAAACTGCATAACCTTACTAAAAGAAATAGAAGGGGACTAAAAAGATGGAAAAATATTCCCCGTTCATGGATAGGAAGGCTAAATGTCATTAAGATGTCAATTCTACACAAACTCATCTACAGATTCAATGCAATCCTTATCAAAATTCCAACAGCCTACTTTGTAGACTTGGAAAAGCTAGTTATCAAATTTATTTGGAAGGGAAAGATGCCTCAAATTGCTAAAAAACATTCTAAAAAGGAAAAATGAAGTGGGAGGACTTATACTTCCTGACTTTGAAGCTTATTACAAAGCCACAGTAGTCAAAACAGCATGGTACTAGGACAAAGATAGACATATTGATCAATGGAATCAAACTGAGAATTCGGAGATAGACCCCCAGATCTATGGTTGACAGATCTTTCATAAGGCCCCCAAACCCACTGAACTAGGATATAATAGTTTATTCAACAAATGGACCTGGGAGAGTTGGATATCCATATCCAAAAGAATGAAAGAGGACCCCTACCTCACACCCTACACAAATATTAACTCAAAATGGATTAAAGACCTCATTATAAGAGACAGTACCATAAAACTCCTAGAAGATAATACAGGAAAACATCTTCAAGACCTTGTATTAGGAAGTCACTTCTTAGATCTTATACTCAAAGCATAAGCAACAAAAGAAAATATAGAAAAATGGGAACTCCTCAAACTTAAAAGCTTCTGTACCTCAAAGGAATTTGTCAAAAAGGTGAAGAGGCTGCCAACTCAATGGGAAAAATATTCGGAAGTCATATATCTGAAAAAAGACTGATATCTTACACATATAAAGAAATTCTACAACTAAACGACAATAGTATAAACAGCCCAATTATAAAATGGGCAAAAAGTATGAAAAGACATTTCTCTGAAGAGGAAATACAAATGGCCAAAAGAATACATTAAAAAATGTTCATCTTTATTATCTATTAGGGAAGTGCAAATTAAGACCACAATGAGATATCATCTCACACCAATTCGATTGGCTGCCATTAAAGAAACAGGTAACTACAAATGCTGGAGAGGATGTGGAGAAATTGAATTTTTATTCATTGTTAGTGGGACTGTATAGTGGTACAGCCACTCTGGAAGAAAGTCCAGCAGTTCCTTAGAAAACTAGATATAGAGCTACCCTTTGATCCAGCAATTGCACTTCTCACTATATACCCAGAAGATCTGAAAGCAGTGACATGAACACATATTTGCACACCAATGTTCATAGCAGCATTATCCACAATTGCCAAGAGATGGGAACAATCCAAATGTCCTTCATCAGATGAGAGTATAAACAAAATGTGGTATACACATACAATGGAATACTACACAGCAGTTAAGATGAGAGCTACCAGGAAATAGACAGAGGGTAAAGATCGGGCATTTGATGCTGAAGGAGTATAGAATGTTCAACAGGATTGAGCGCATAGATCCAGAAATGGATAGCACAAAATTGGGTGATGGTAGCACAATATTGTAAGTATACTGAACAAAGATAACTGAGTACAGTTGAAAGAGGAAGGTTAGGGATCTAGGACATCAGGAAGAAAGATAGAAGATAAAGATTGGGATGGTATAATTTAATGAAACCTGGAGTCGTCAATGATTGTAATTAAATGTACAAATATAAGAATGTTTTTACATGAAGGACAACAAATAAATGTCAACTTAGCAAGGTGTTGAAAATGGGATGGTATTGGGGAAAAATAAAATCAATGCAAACTAGGGTCTATAGTTAACAGTAACCTTGTAATATGCTTCCATTAATTGTAACAAAGGCAATATACCAAAGCTAAATGTCTATAAGAGGAGGATATAAGGGAAGGGAATGGAATTCTTGGCATTGGTGTTGTTGTCTGACCTTTTTATTGTATTTTACTTTATTCTAATTTTATTTCTTCTTTTGTTTTTCTTAGTCATCAGTTATTTTTCTTAGTTTTCCTTTTTTTGCCTCTTCCTCTTTGTGGAAGACATGGAAATGCCCTCATATAGATAGGGGTGGTGATTGCACAACTATGTGATTATACAGGGAACCAATGATTGTTTACTTAGGAGGGAATGTATATGGTATCTGAATAAAATTGTCTAAAAAATAAACAGGGGGATACAAGTGCTGGAGAAAATGTGGAGATAGGGATGTATCTAATCACCATTAGCTGGGGAGTAGAATGGTGCAGCCCACCTGGAGGACAGTGTGGTGGTTACACAGGAAGCTAGGCATGGGTTTGCCATAAGGTCCTGCAACCCTGTTATTGGGTATACACTAGGAAGAACTGAAAAGAGGCACATGAATGGACATTTGCACAGTGGGGTTTACTGTGGCAATATTCATGATTCTCCACGGATGGAGGTGTCCTAAGGGTACATTGACTGTTAAATGGAATGGCAAACTGTGGTGTATACATACAATGGAATCTTGAGCTGCTACAAGAAGGAATGAAGTTGTGAGGTATGCAACCAGGTGAATGGACACTGAAGACAGTATGTTGGGTGAAATAAACCAGAAATTAAATATTACAATATCTCAATAGTATGTACTAACTATAATATGCAAACTCTGAGGATTGAATCTGAGAGCACAGGTTATCAGGGGGAGGCTTATTGTAAAGGTTCCTAGATTGTAAGCTCCTACAACAGTTACATGTATTCCTGAGCTGTAATGGACATTTCTAAGTTCTGAGACGCTGAACTCTGTGTATATCCTGACTGGTACACAGAACTATGGGTATCTGTGTGACACCTGAGACTCAGAACCAGAGTCCGGCAGCTATGAATGTCAGCATTACCCCATACAGCAACTTTTAAAAAGCTGAAAAACAGATCAGACTTCAATTAGAGATATGAATGAAATGGACTTGGTTAGGACTAAGGTAAATCAAACTAAAGGATAATGGATGTTCTTAATGGTGTTTTAAAACATCAACTACTGTGTGAGACCAAAGTAAGAGATGCTTATTAGGTGCAAAACTTATATTCTTTGTTACACACTATTTATTTTAAGTTGTATGGTTAGTTTATTCAAACACCATAATTACATGGAACTTTGAATAGGAAGTGAAATATGGTGGGTTTGTACAGGTTAGTGTGAAGCCCTGATACATCCCAGAGTAATTTGGGCAGAGAATAAAAAAAATATATGCAAAGTCCCCTTAAGGGACTAGGGGAAAATGTGAAAATATTAAACTTCCCCACCTGGGGAATTACTGATATTCTCACAAGCATTGGGTATTACAAATTTAAAAGGCTGAGCCCTTGGTCTTGGGGCTTGCCTTTATGAAACTTGTTACTGCAAAGGAGAGGCTAACCCTACTTAAAACTGTGCCTAAGAATCACCCCAAGAGAACCTCTTTTGTTGCTCAGATGTGGCCTCTCTCTCTCTAAGCCAACTCTGCAGGTAAACTCACTGCCCTCCCCCTACATGGGACATGACTCCAAGGGGTATAAATCCCTGGCAACATGGGGCATGATTCATGGGCATAAGCTTGACCCTGACATTGTGGGCTTGAGAAAGCCTTCTTGGACCAAAAGGGGGAAGAGAAATGAAACAAAATGAAGTTTCAGTGGCTGAGAGATTTAAAAAAGAGTCCAAAGGTCATTCTAGAGGTTATTCTTATGCATTATATAGATATCCTTTTTAGTTTTTAGTGTATTGGAAAAGCTAGAAGGAAATACCTGAAACTGTTGAACTGCAACCCAGTAGCCCTGATTCTTGATGGTGACTGTAACTACATAGCTTACACTGTGTGACCATGTGATTGGGAAAACCTTGTGGCTCCCACTTCCTTTTTCCAGTGTACGGACAGACAGGTAGAAAAATGAGGACAAAAGTAAGTGAATAATAGGGAGGGATGGGGGCTGTGAGATATCTGGGGTGTTCTTTTTTACCTTAACTTTTATTCTTATTCTTTTTTTCTGTGTGGTAATGAAAATGTTCAAAAATTGATTATGGTGATGAACATACAACTATCTAATGGTACTGTGAACAACTGCTTGTACACGGTGGATGACTGTATAGTTTGTGAATATATCTCAATAAAATTAAATTTCAAAAGATGGAAGGTTAGGCTACTGATTTGAGATCTTTCTTCTTTTTCAACATAGGCATTAACAGCTATAAATTTCCCTCTTATGCACTGCTTTTGCAGTATCCCATACATTTTAGTACCGTATTTTTGTTTTCTTTCATTTCTTCTTTGACCCACTGTTTATATATAGGGATATGCTGTTTAATTTCCACATACTTGTGAATTACCCAAATTTACTTCTGTTATTTGTTTCTATTTCCAATCCATTGCAGTTGGAGACCATACTTTGTATGATTTCAATTCTTTCTTTTAAATTTATTGAAACTTATTTTATGGCCTAACATATGATTTATTCTGGAGAATGTTCTATGTGCACTTGAGAAGATTATGTATTCTGCTATCATTCGGCAGAATGTTCTACAGATATGTTAGGCCAAATTTATATTAACTAGAAGATGCTGTTTATTTCTTCTATTTCCTTAAGGGTATTCTTTCTAGTTTTATCTATTATTGAAAGTGAGGTAATGAAGTCTCAAAGTATTTTAGTCAAATTGTCTATTCCTCCCTTTAGTTCTGACAGTTTGTGTTTCATATGTTTTGGGGCTTTGTTTGTATGTGCAGATATGTATGCATTTTTTCTATCATCTTCACAATGGATTGACCCTTTTATCATTTTAAAATGTTCTTATTTGTATCTAGTAACAATTTTGGTCTTAAAAATATATTTTGGAGAGAACCTAAGATGGCGGCTAGGTGAGACAGGGCAAAAAAAACACCTCCATGAAAAATACTACATAAAAGCTAGAAAGTGACCCAGAACACCAGTTCCAGTGAAGCACCAGCCAGACAAGTTCTGCCAAATCCACAGGGAACATGCACTTGGTGAAACCGGGAGTCTGCATTCTGAAACAAGTGAGTAAGCTGGCTGAAACTCCGGCGGCCGCGCTGCAGTGTGGGGAATCCGTGGGTTGGCATTTGGAGATGGACTAGTTCTTTAAAAAAAAAAACAAAAAAACCTGGGAGCGGCTGTGGTTGAGACGGTGAGAACCACGCCATGAAGCATGGCAGGAGCAGACTGTGTCAACATCTCGGTGTCTGGTATGGAGGATAGCCTGCTGCTGATCGTCTCAGGACTAGGGGCCCAGAGAGGAGCCAAAAGAAGAAAGAAACTGTGCCCCTTGCAGCCATCTCCCTGGTGGGCGGTGGACGCTCCTGCCTGGGCCTGACCCACGGCCCTGAGCAGCACCAAGAAACCCAATGTGACAGGGAGTTTTTCCCACAGAACTGCACACACGTCATAATATCGGCTGTTGACAGTGGCCTTTGGTGCACCCACAGCTGGTTGTCCTAGAGCTGGGAAGGCAGAGCTGTGCAAGCAGGGGGAGATTAACACGCCCCATTCAACCATCTTTGCAGCGGGTTGGGAGCACCCCTGCATGGCCCGGCGGCCCAGGGCTTCCCTGGCGGGCCGGCATGCACTTGTGACATGGCACAGTCTTCCCTCAGCAGAGGTCCTGGAAGAGCACGGCTGAGAGGGGGGACCTGCTCAGAAATCCCAGGGTCCCTACAGAAATGCCAGGGACTTGTGGGTCAGCGGCAGAGACAATCTGTGGCAGAGACAATCTGAAATGAAGGCTTAGACTCTTACAACAGCCTTAAACCTCTGGGAACAACAGGGAGGTTTGATTATGAAAGCTTCCCTGCCTCCCTAACCACCCAGACACAAGCCCCACATTCAGGGTGGACACCACCACCAACACACCCAAACTTAGTGCACTAATTGAACCCCACAAGAATCAAATCCCCACGCACCACAAAGATAAAGTTCGGGAGAACTAACTTGAGGGGAATAGGTAACTCGTGGACGCCATCTGCTGGTTAGGGAAAGACTATGCCACCAAGCTGTAGATCTGACAAATTAGAAATCGGTATTTTTTATATCTGGAAAAAACCCTATCAAGTAAAGCAAATGCCAAGAGGCCAAAAGCAACAGAAAATCTTAAAGCATATGATAAAACCAGACAATATGGAGAACCCAAACCCAAACACCCAAATCAAAAGATCAGAAGAGACACAGTACTTGGCTCAATTAATCAAAGAATTAAGGACAAACAATGAGAGCATGGAACAGGATATAAAGGACATGAAGAAGAGCATGACACAGGATATAAAGGACATAAAGAAGACCCTAGAAGAGCATAAAGAAGAAATTGCAAGAGTAAATAAAAAAATAGAAGATCTTATGGAAATAAAAGAAACTGTTGGCCAAATTAAAAAGACTCTGGATACTCATAATACAAGATTGGAGGAAGTTGAACAACTACGCAGCTTCATCGAGGTCCACAGAATGGAAAATGAAAGACCAAAAGAAAGAATGGAGAAAAAAATTGGAAAAATCGAAATGGATCTCAAGGATATCATAGATAAAATAAAACATCCAAATTTAAGAATCATTGGTATTCCAGAAGGGGAATAGAAGGGTAAAGATCTAGAAAGAGTATTCAAAGAAATTGTTGGGGAAAACTTCCTAAACCTTCTACACAATATAAATATACAAAGCATAAATGCCCAGAGAACTCCAAAAAACCCACTCCAAGACATATTCTGATCAGACTGCCAAATACTGAAGAGAAGGAGCAAGTTCTGAAAGCAGCAAGAGAAAAGCCACATACAAAGGAAACAACATAAGACTAAGTAGTGACTACTCAGCGGCCACCATGGAGGTGAGAAGGCAGTGGCATGACATATTTAAAATTCTGAGAGAGAAAAATTTCCAACCAAGAATACTTTATCCAGCAAAACTCTCCTTCAAATTTGAGGGAGAGCTTAAAATTTTCACAAACAAATGCTGAGAGATTTTGCTAACAAAAGACCTGCCCTACTTCAGATACTAAAGGAGACCTACCTACCGACAGAGAAACAAAGAAAGGAGAGAGATAGAGAAATTTAACAGACATATATAGAACATTACATCCCAAATCACCAGGACGCACATTCTTCTATAGTGATCACAGATCTTTCTCCAGAATAAACCATATGCTGGGACATAAAACAAGCCTCAATAAATTAAAAAAAATTGAATTTATTCAAAGCACATTGACCACAATGGAATACAAATAGAACTCAATAACCATCAGAGACTTAGAAAACTCACAAACAACTGAAGGATAAAAATGAGGGGGAGATGAAAACATTCCCGGATAATCAAAAGCTGAGGGACTTCATCACCAGTAAATAAGCCCTATTAGAAATGCTAAAGGGAACTGGGCAGGCTGAAAGGAAGGGACACTAAACAATTGACTAAAACCACATGAAGAAATAAAGATTTCCAGTAAAGATCACATGGTAAATATAAATACCAATACTACTGTAGTTTTGATTTGTAACTCCACTATTTACTTCCTACAGGATCTAAAATACATAAACAGTAACGACAAATCAGTGGTTTTGGACTCAATGTAAAATATGTGATTTTTGACAAGAACTACATAAAGGTGGGGGAATGGAGGAGTATAGGAACATAGTTTACGTGTCTATTGAAGTTAAGTTGGTATCAAAGAAAAACAAGATTTTTATAGATTTAAGAGGTTAAGTTTAAGTCCCATGGCAAACACAAAGAAAGTATCAGAGAACATGACCACAAAGATGAAAAGTAGAGTATGGGTTATGAGAAGTGGGGGAAGGGGCAATGGGGAGTTAAGAAATCAGTGTAGGGTTTCTGTTCAGGGTGAAGAAAAATTTCTAGTAATGGATGGTGGGAAGGTGATAGCATTGCAACATTCTAAATGTGATTAATCCCACTAATGGAATGCTAGGGAGTGGCTGGAATGGGAAGATTTAAGCTGTATATATGTTTCCATAATTGAAAATAAAAAAAGACAGTCTAAATAGATAAAATAGATAATGACAATTAAATGCCAAGGATGATTCTGAATGGGATCTGAAGATGGAGAAGAGGAGGCTCCAAGTGACACAGTTGGGACATAAGAAAGGAAAAAAAGGAAATATAGAATGAAAACTTTGTATCAATGTTGAATTTCTCAAACTTTATAGCTGCGCTTAATGGGATTGCATAAAAGAATGTTCTTGTCATGGGAAATGTACATGCGAATTACATTGTTTGTTCAAGGATGTGTGCAGCTTGCTCTCATATGTTCAGAACACAGAGCAATAGGTGATGAATGATAGGAAGGGAGGGAGGGAGGGAAAGAAAGAAACGGTATGATAGGATGTTAAAGTTGGTGGATCAGGGTATGAGGGGAGGGGGGTCGGGGTATGCTGGAGTTCTGTGTATGGGGTTTATATTGTTTTTGCAACTGTTTCTGTAAGTTTGAATTTCTTTAAAAATAAAATTTTAAAAATAAATAAATAAAATAAAAATAAAAATATATTTTGCCTAAAATTAATATAGCCACTCCAGCTCTCATTTGGTTACCATTCGCATGGTATATGTTTTTACATTCTTTTAACTTCAACCAATTTGTCTTTGAAAGTAAGGTGAGTCTCTTATGAGACAGCATATAGTTGGTGTCAACATGCATATAGATTTCTTTTTAATTTTTAAAAAGTTTTAAATTTTAATTTTTAAATTTAAATTTTTAAAAAAATTCTGTTAATCTCTGCCTTTTAATTGGAGTGTTTAACCTATTTACATTTGATATAATTGCTCATAAAGTAGAATTTACAAGTGACATTTTGCTATTTGTTGTATGTCATGTCTTTTTGTTCCTGTAATCCTACATTACTGTTTTCTTTTGTGCTAAGTAGATATTTTCTCGTAAACCATTTTAATTCCCATGTTGTTTCTTTTACTGTATGTTTCTGAGATTATTTCTTAGTGGTTGCCCTCGGGAATGAATTCATTTCTTAATTTATAAAAATATCGTTCAAATTAATAACAAATTAATTTAAACAGTATACAGAAACTTTGTTCCTATGTAGATCTGTTCTCTCTCCCTGACTTATAAGCTATTATTGTCATATGAACTACATCTTTATATACTGTATGTCCACCAACAAACACAGCTTTATAGTTATTGCTTTAAAAGTTTTGTTTTAAGTAAAATAGGAAAAAACAGAGTTACAAATAAAAAAGACTTTTGTACTGTTTTACAGAATGCTTTTTATTTCTTCAAGTGGGTTCAGGTTATGGCCTATTGTCCTTTAATTCCAGCCTGAAGGACTTTCTTTAGTGTTTTTTGTGGGCAGATCTGCTCCTGACAAATTCTCTCAGGTTTTGTTTATCAGTGAATGAACATCTTAATTTCTCCTAGATTTTTGAAAGATAGTTTTGCTGAATATAGAACTCTTGGTTGACATTCTTTTTTTTTCCAGCACTTTGAAGCACAGGTCATTCCACTGCCTCTGATCTCCATTTCTAATGAAAAACCAGCTGTTAATCTTACTGAAGTTTCCTTGTATCTCATGAGTCACTACTCTCTTACTGCTTAAACATTGTCTTTGGTTTTTGATAGTTTGATTATGATGTACCCAGGTGATGATATTTTTTAGTTTGTCCTACTTGGAGTTTTTTTAAGCTTCTTGGATGTATAGATATATGTGTTTTATCAAATGTTGGAAGTTCATGGCCATTGTTTCCTCAAATATTCTTTCTGAACTCTCTCTGTCCTATAGTCACTCCCACTATGCTTGATGGTGTCTCACAGGTCTTGAAGCTCAAGCTTTTTTCTTCATTGTCTTTTCTTTCTGCTTCCCAGTCTGGATAATTTCAATTGCTCTATTTCAGGTTTATTGATTCCTTTTCTGCCTGTTCAAATGTGCTGCCATTAGTAAATTTTTCATTTCAGTTATTATATTTTTCAACTCTAGAATTTCTATTTGGTTCTTTTAAAATATAATTTCTGTCTCTTTATTGATATTCTCTATTTGGTGAGACATTGTTCTCATACTTCCTTATAGATGGTTCCCTTTAATTCGTTCAAAATATTTAAAATAAGTGATTTAAATATTTATCTATTACATGATACTATATTTTAAAAATCCACAACAAAACAGCTAGAACTAAATAAATGAATTCAACCAAGTGGTGGGTTACAAGATCAACATGTAAAAACCAGTCACATTTCTATACACCAGCAATAAACAATCTAGGAAGGAAATCAATAAAACAAATCCCAATACAATAGCAATTAAATGAGTAAAATATCTAGGAATATATTTGACCAAAGATGTAAAAGACTTGCACATGGAAAATTACAAAACATGGACTAGAATACTAAATATTACTACAATGTCTATTCTACCCACAACAATTTACAGACTCAATGCAATCTCAAATCAAAATTCCAACAGCTTTCCTTGCAAAAATGGAAAAGACAATCATCAAATTTATACGGAACTGTAGGAAGCCCAAAATAGCTGAAAACATCTTTAAAAAGAAGAACAAAGTTGGAAGAATCACACTTTCCAATTTTAAAACTTATTATAAAGCCACAGCAATCAAAACAGCATGGTACTGGCATAAGGAAAGACATATACACCAATGCAATCAAACTGATAGTTCAGAAATAAACCCTCACATCTACAGCCAATTGATTTTTGACTAGTGTGCCAAGTTCACTCAACTGGGAAAGAATGGTTTCTTCAAGAAATGGTACTGGGAAAACTGGATATCCATATCCAAAAGAATGAAAGAGGATCCCTACCTCATACCATATATAAAAATCAACCCAAAATGGATCAAAGACCTAAATAAGAACCAAAGCTATAAAACTCCTAGAAGAAAACACAGGAAAGCATCTTTAGTCCCTTGTGTTAGGCTATCATTTCTTAGACTTTACCTGAACAACAAAAGAAAAAATAAATCAATGGTATTTCATCAAAAGTAAAAGCTTTTGTACAAAGCACTTCATCATGAAAATAAAAAGACAATTTATAGTAAGGGAGAAAATATTTGGAAACCACATATCTGATAAGGGATCAATATCCAGAATATATAAAATAATCCTAAAACTCAACAACAAAAAGACACACAACCCAATTTAAAAATGGGCTAAAAACTTGAAGCAACATTTCTCCACTGAAAATATATAAACATCAAAAAAGCACATGGAAAGATGTTCAACATTGTTAGCCAATAGGGAAATGCAAATCAAAACCACAATGAGATACCATTTCTCACCCACTAGAATTGCTACTATTAAAAAGATGGAAAATAAGTATTGGAGAGGATGTGAGAAATAGGAACACTCATTCATTGTTGGTGAGAATGTAAAATGGTGCAGTGACAGTGGAGACAGTTTGGTGGTTCCTTGGAATGTTAACTATAGAATTACCATATGACCTGACAATTCCACTTCTAGGTATATACCCAAAAGAATTGAAAGTAGAGCCCTGAAGAGACATGTGCACTCTGATTTCATACTGACATTATTCACTTTTGCCAAATATGAAAGCACAGATGAACAGATAAACAAAATGTGGTGTACACATAGTACAATAGAATGTGGTATATACATAGGATGGAATATTATACATCTGTAAAAAGTAATGAAGTTCTGATACATGTGACAGCACAGATGAACCCTGAAGATATATACTGAGGGAAATAAGCCAGATACAAAAAGACAAATATATGATCTCATTGATACCTCATTGATGTGAAATAATTAGAATAAGTAAATTCAGTCAGAAACTAGAATGCAGGTTACCAGGCACCAGGGTGGAGGTAGGGAATGGGGAGTTAATGCTCAATTTGTTAAAAATTCATTTTGGGATTATGAAAGTTTTGGCAAAGTATGGTAGCAATGATAGCACATCATTTGAATGTAATTAATGCATTTCACTATATTGTGCTTTAGATATTGTGTTTTTTTTTTTTTTACAAATTGAAGGTTTCTGACAACCCTGTGTTGAGCAAAACTATCAGGGCCATTTTTCCAAGAGCATGTGTTCACTTTGTGTCTCTATGTCACATTTTAATTAAGGTGTGTACATTGTTTTTTACACATAATGCTACTGCACACTAAATAAACTATGGTATAGTGTAAATATAACTTTTATGTGCACTGGGAAACCCCAAAATCATGTAATTTGCTTTATTGTGACATTCATCTTACTGCAGTGGTCTGGATTATGTTCAAGTTTTGTATGTATTTGAATGTAGTTAAAAGGGAAAATTTTAGGTGGTATATATGTTACTAAAATCTAAATTTTTAAAACTTAGTAGTATACAACACAAAGCGACCCCTAAAATAAACTATGGACTATAGTTAGTAGTACAATTATAACAATATTCTTTCATCAAGTGTAACACTAATGCAAGGTGTTAATAATAGGAGGGGCATATCGGAACTCTATTTTCTACATGATTTTTCTGTAAACCTACAACTTCTCTAATTAAAAAATCAGTATTAAAAAAAGAGAAAGAGAGACAGGGGTTGGCAACATTTCTATAAAGGGCCAGACAGCAGGTATTTTAGCTTTGGTGGGCCACCAGGTGTCTATTGCAACTATTCAACTCTCGTTTGTAAAAGCAGCCATAGACAATACATAACCAAGAAAACTTTATTTATAGATACAAAAACAAAAATTGTGTCTGGCTTATTTCTCTCAACATGCAAGGTGTTAATAGGGTGGTATATGGGAATCCTGTATTTCATGCATGACTGTTCTGTAAATCCACAACTTCTCTAATACAGAAAAAAAAATCTTTGTCTAGTAAATCCAGTGTTTGGCCACACTTTCCCATTTCTCATGTCTCCATTTTTTATTGAACCCTGGACATTTAAAATAATATAATATGGCCCCTCAGGAAATCAGATTGTCCCTCTTCAGAAACTGTTTGTTTTTGCGTATTTGTTTAGTGACTTTCCTGGACTAATTTTGGAAAGACTATATTCTCTGATGTTGGGCCACTGAAATCTCTACTTGGTTAGTTTAGCAGTCAGCTAATGATAGGACATAGATTTCTTTAAATGCCTGGAACCAATAAGTACCCACTCTTTGCTGAAGATTTCTTTGTATATTTGAGGGCATGCATTCAACACTCAGTCAGGTGGTTAACAATTCTGCCTTAGCCTTCACTTCCTGCTAGGGCAGACCCAAGGGCAGTCAGAAGTAAGAGCCTATGGCCTTCTCATATCTTGCCTGAACACGTGCACAGGTCTACATATGTGCATGGTTTCATAAGATCTCCAGGAATATGCGAGAACTTTTCAAACCCCCTATGGCTCATCTCATTCCCTAGCTTTTCAATCATGTCATGTAAAGAGAAACATTTTCATACTTTATATAACATATATATTATTTTTTATCTTACTATCCTGGCTAAAACCTCCAGTAAAATATTGAAGTGGTGAAAGTGTACAATCCTGCCTTGTTC
>PVKY010005050.1:0-18109 GCA_004027775.1 Bradypus variegatus
CTATGAATATGAATAAGTGCTTGCATGATAAATTTCTAAGGTATGACACCGGTACAAAGTGTTAACAACAGAGTGCTATATAGGAAAAACTACCTATTGTATATTATAGACTATATTTAATAGGAATACCTTACCAGTACCAGATTAATACTAGGGCTAAATAATAAGGGGCTAAGAGCTTTGGGGTGTTTTGGGCTATGGTAATTGTTTAAAATTGAGAGTGACGATGATTGTACACCTAAGTAAAGATAATGTGAGACACTGATTATCTTGGACAGAATATATGCTATGTGAAATCAGGAACCCCCTACTTAATAAGTCAAGCCATTGATTTTGAGACTTGCTCTTGTGAAACGGATAGCTGTAAAGGGGAGGCTAAGCCTACCTATAATTATGCCTAAGAGTCACCTCCAGAGAACCTCTTTTGTTGTCAGATGTAGCCTTTCTCTCTCTAAGCCCAACTCTGCAAATAAATTCATTACCCACCCCTCTACGTGGGAAATACATGACTCCCAGGGGAGGCAGTCTCCCTGGCAATGAGGAATGAGCCTGGTCCTGGCATCAAGGGATTGAGAATAACATCTTGACTAAAAGAGGGAAAAGTAACAAAATAGGGTTTCAGTGGCTAAGAGATTTCAAATAGAGTCAAGAGGCTGTCCTGGATGTTACACCTATTCAGCTTCACCTAGATATTCCAAATGGTCACAGTAAGCCAACCCCTAATCAACAGTAGTCCCGAAAATACTAAAGAATACTCAGGTCCCTATGTGCAACTCTATGAAAGTTTCACTCAGTAAGTTTATTTTTTAGAAACGTAAATCCTCCAATGTTCCTATTCCAGATAAGTCCCAAAACCCAGGAGCAACAGCGTCTTCAAGAACATCAACCAGATGTATCCCCCTTCACCATAACATCAGCATCCCTTTTTAGTATGTACAAGTTAGAGTGGTCACTGCCCAGATATCCCTGAAGATTGAGAAAGTGATCAAATGAGAGGAACGAGTAGCAACAAACAAGATAGGATTTAACAAAGGATAACAAACACTGACTCGTATTATATACAATTTTTGTTTGTTTGTTTGTTTCAGGAGATTAGAACAGCTGGAAGGAAATAACGGACATGGAGGAACTGTAATCCATAACATTTTTTGAAATCTGCTCTACAGCTACTTGTTATATTGTATTTGGAAGTTATCTTTTTGTATATATGTCATATTTCACAATAAGCAAATAACTGAAATTGTGGAACTATAACCCATAACATTCTTTGAAAGTTATCACTTTTCTGTATATGTTATATTTCACAATAAAAACGTTAAAAAAAAAAAAGACAGGTCTTCCCAATGAAAAAACATTGATTGCCTCAAAAAGAACTCTAATAAATCACATTTCATGTTATGACAGGGTGAGTACAGGGCTCTAGGTGCCAGAAGAAGCATAGCAGGAGGACCTAACTTATCTAGGAAGTCAGGAAAAGTCTCCTGGAGGGAATGTTTCAAATAAAACTGTTTTGGTTTGCTAAAGCTGACGAAATACAGTATATCAGAAATGTGTTGGCTTTTACAATGGGGATTTATTAACTTACAAGCTTACAGTTCTTAGGCTGTGAAAATGTCCAAATCAAGGCATTAATAGAAGATGCTTTCTCCCCCAAAACCGGCTACTGGTGATCCTCAGCTCCTCTGGCACATGGCCAGGCACATGGTAACATCTGCTGCTCTCTTCTTTCACTCCCAGGTTTCACTGCTTCCAGCTTCTGGCTTCAGTGGCTTCCTCTCTGTTTCTGTGTGTCCTGCTTTCTCAGCTGCTGTCTTTTGTCCTCTTATTAAGGACTCTAGTAAGATTATGACCCACACTGAATGAAGTTGATCACATCTCAAGTCAAGTCCCTACTCACAATGGGTCCACACCCACGGGAATGGATTAGCTTTAAGAACATGATCTTTCCTGGGGTCCACAAGACTTCAAACCATCACAGAAACCTGAAGGATGAGAAGAGCTCGATAGACAAAGGAGAGTACTTGGATCAGGATATGAAAGACAGTTGCAAAAGCATAAATCCTGAGTGTGGATACCCATTTCTAAATTGAAAACAAAACAAAACAACAAAGAGAAAAACCAAACATCCTGATTTCCTACTACACTTGTTCTTCTTTTAAAGTAAAATTTTCTTCCCAGGTCTTATAAAAGGTTTAAACATTCTCATGTTATAGATCAGCAACCATAACCTCTTCTTATCCTTGACCACAAAAATCTACTATTAAAATAAGTATTTCTTAATGTGACATAAACTTGCTGAACCTTTAGAAACATTATCTTGCATAAACTGTTTCACACTGTCTTTTCCATGTAAGAACATTCTTTGTACAATTAACCACAGTTATTGTCCAACACATTTTAAAGATTATTTATCTAAGTCTAGTGTCAAAACTCAGCTTACTTTTTTGATAGAACTGTGGGCTTGACTTTCCTGTACAAAAGATGGAGCTCTTTCAGAGATTAATTTTGTTTTGCTTGACTGTGGCTAACATTTGCACCATTAGAAGACAGAAGATTAGAAAACTAGACAGTTGTTGCGATCTGAGTCGTTCAAACTGATCATTTTTGCCACATATGTGGCCTACTTATAAAGAAGACAGGATTAGAATCAGTATTAAAAATTCAGAAAAAGATCAAGCAACCTGTAACCCAGAGCCTTAAAACACAGGACCACAAGCCCAAATGTTATCTTGAAATTTCTCCTTTATAAACACATTTACTAAACAAAGGAAACAAAATGTTCAGGAGCAAAATTCAGCTACCAATTTAAAAATATGATCTATTTTAATTCTATAAAGATCAGTTTTAAAAGGATTGTATAAGGATAAAAAAGGTTATTATAAATCAAAAACTGAGCTGAAGTTCCACTATTAGACACATTATCACAAATTAAACATTCATATTAACTAAGTTATGTTTAATTTATTAATAAAACTAAAATACTGACCATTTATAAAATATTTTTTCTAGTTGGTATTGTTTTGATTAACTAAGAGTACTTAGTGGAAGGCTGCTGTTCCAAGTTAAACAATACTTTAAGGATATGAAAAGATGTATACATTCAGTTTCTTTACTTTGTAAGCTATATATTTCAGAACGTGTACTTGGGAAAGTATTACAGTTCTATCTTTGAAATTATTTCATAATAAAAGTGATTCACAAAAGCAGATGAATGATTTCTCTAACCTTTAATCAGCTTAAGGGAAAACAAAAGCAAAAGGCTATGTATGTAACCCAGTTCTGCCAATGGTAGCTGTGTAGCTCTGGGCAAACACCTGTTCTAAGATTCAGTTTCTTTCTGACATAAATCATATAATTTGGAAGGTTACTTTCCATTCTGAAATTCTGTGACTATTTGAATTTCATTAGGTAGGTGCTACTTGATTTCTTTGCATTCATTTGCATATTAACTATCTAAATGGATTGATTGGATAAGGAGTAAAACAAAATGCCTTAGCTAGGCTGACAAGCAGAAATGGAATACACATGCATATACACATATATATTAGGACTATATATTTTAAAAGGATTCAATGGTCCTCTATTAATCAAAATCAAAGTATGGCTACAGGAGGTGAGAAAATATCTAAGTTAAAGTCAACATAGATATTTACTTAAGGAATTATATTTCTATTTATACATATACCAGATCACAGCTTAGAAATATACTCCATCTAGCTCTCTTAAGGTACAAATTAAATCAATTAGTGCATATTTGTTGAGTGATCTTTGAAAGTCTATATATGGGGTCTGAGTATAGACTCAAGGTTTTCTTGGGTCGTTTCTCAAGGACTCTCCTTTCTTTTTAGTATTTCTATTTAAAGAACTACCATTCTTAATATTTAATACCTGGTTTTCACTGCTCGCTCATATTAGTTCTTTGAAATTTTACTGCCCGTGAATCATGACATGTTCCTTTTATAACAGAAGTAGAAGCTAAAAAGATGTAGACATCACACATTCAATGGCTATTTTTAAAGGAGAAAACAATGATAAAGATCCAGTTGCCAAATTACAGGACTTTATACATTACATTGAAATGTCCTATTTTATATCCATGGTCTGAAATTTATTTCTCACTCAAGAAAATAGATTTATTCCTAAACATTTATTATATCTTTTGCTGGAAACAGAAGAAATAGTTTTTTCTTTGACAAAATTGTCCCAGGGGAACAAAAGCAATGCTTTTCCAAATTACAGCACAAGTCTTCATGAAATGTCACTGTGATAATTAGGATATAGTAGCAGTCTTTTAGTTTAAATTTCATAAAAGCTATTGCTAAGAAGGTGGTTTTGGCCGTTTTGCAGATGGTCCATCTGAGTTAGTTCTGTTATCAATGTTATTTTCATTGTCTTCATCATCTTCATCACCACCTTTTAAAATAAATATTTGTTGTATGACAATTTGTTCAATAGTTGAAAAGAAGTATAGATAGCTCAACTGTTGATAATGAGACTAATTCACTTTAGGGATTAAGAAAACTGCATAGTTGATTCAAAATGTATGATGTATGGTTAAAAAAATTTCAGGAATTTTGGTGTTTAATCTAAGATCTTTCTTTTCTATTACTTTTTTTAAAACTACAATTCATATATCATAACAGTCATCCTTTTAAAGTATACAATTCAGTGGTTCTTAATATATTTACAAGGTTGTGCAACCATCACCACTCTCTAGTTTTAGAACATTTTCATCACCCCCTAAAGAAATGCCATTCTCATGAGGAGTTCTCCCCATTTCTCCCAGCCAATGGCAATTACTCTTGTCTTCTCTACAAATTTGCCCATTCTGGTCATTTCATATAATGGAATCATACAATATGTGACCTTTTGTGTTTGGTTTCTTTAACTTAGAATGTTTAAGGTTCATCCATATTGTAGCAAGGTTTAGTACTTCATTCCTTTTTATTGCTGACGATATTCTGCTGGATGGTCATACATTTGTTTACCCATTCAATGCAGATGGACATTTGGGTTGTTTCATCTTTTGACTATTAACAAATAATGCTGCCATGAACATTTGTGCAAAAGGTTTTGTGCAAATGTGTTTTCAGTTCTCTAGGGTATATACCTGGGAGTGGAATTGCTGGGTCATATGTTAACTCTATGTTTATGTTTTTGAGGAACTGCAAAACTGTTTTCCAAAGCACGTATACATTTTACATTACCACTAGCAATGTATAAAAGTTCCAATTTCTCCCCATCTTTACTAATACTTGTTACTGTCATCCTTTTGGTTACAGCCATCCTAGTAGGTGTGAAGTGGTATCTCATACTCTTTTATTTTCATTTCTGATGCCTAATGATGTTGAGCATTTTTCATGTGCTTATTGGCCATCTGTGTATCTTGTTTGAAGAACTGTGTATTTAAATCCTTTACACATTTTTAAGCTGGGTTATTTGTCTTTTTAGTGTTGAGCTCTATTTTTTTTTTTAGTAGCTGCTAATACTTTAACATTTTCAACAGATCAAAGGTACTTTTGGTTGCTCTTTACTTATTAAATTGTACTTGGAAAGTTACCACTTTTATACATATATGTTATATTATACAATAAAAATATGATGAACAACTTAGAAGTTAAAAAAAGGTACTTTTGGAACTAAGAAACAGGACTTCACTCTCAATATATGTGGCAACAGCTAATTAACTTATTCATGGAAATAATCTATTATCTGTAACTCAGTGTAACGTTCTGAATGGACTCCTCCAGATTACGTGGAACTATCAACACATAAACAAGGAGAAAGGAAAGGAAAAGAAAGGAAAGGAAACGACAGTTTAAGCTCATCTACAGAGAAGGAGTTTGACTCCAATATTTAGTTCTTACGTTTTTCAGCTCAAAGAAGTTAAAATGCTCCTACCTATTTTTGTATTCAAGGCAAGATTTTTAAAAATGCACTTAAATATCACGTTTCTACTTTCAAATCGCATCTACAAAGCTGGCACATGGAAAAGAAGACCTGGGAATTCAGTTAAGTCTTGTTAGATGGAAGTCAGTCCCGGTCTTCGGAACCTGTTTCTATTATGCAACAGACTGCAGTATTTCAGACACGTTTGTAATGTCACAGCTGGTAAAACTCCTTTCCATCTTTCAATACTTGACCATGCCCTCTCTTCTCTCAGTTTGCAATAGCTACAGATGGCCACAGGGTTATAATTTCACTCTTTAATAACAAGCGTTTGTTTGCCTGTCTAAACCTGTGGGTTCCACTAGGGCAGAAACTGGCATTCACCTCATTCTTTCTCCAGAGCTCAGCCCAGTGGCTGGCACGCAGTAGCAAGCCTTCAGCGTGTGTGTGTGTGTAAATAAAAATAATGAATTGTGAATAGGCTTCGGCAGAAGAAGCCCAGATAAACAAACATGGCAGTGCACAAAGAAATTCTTAGTAGGAATCCTTTTTCCACAAAGGGCTGGCTCTCTTTTCCCAAGTCCGCCACTACACGGTTCTCCAAGCAGATGTGCCCTGGGGGCCCCCGCCCCGCCCTCTTGTTGCTCCAACACAATTTCAGAACTCACCATTCAAGGCCCCGTCTCTAGCTGCCGCCACGCGGTCCTGCGCTTCCTTCTGTACGAGGGGGCCAAGGAGCTCGGCCACCCGCTCCCTCATCTGGGCCACGCCCGACAACAGTCCATGGAAAGGGTCAGGGTCGCCCGGCACCTCGCAGGACACCCTCAGCCGCTGCCGCTTCCCGTCGCGCCCAACATACTCAGCCGACAGCTCCATGGCGACCGCTGGAGTTTCCAGCGCGCGCCACCGGAAGCGGAAGCCAGTCCGTGACAGGCGCGGGCGGGAGCATGGAGAGGCGTGACTTCCGTTTGTCCAAAGTCGCTCCACCCCTTCCTTGGCTTCTCTTCTTTGGGACTGGTTCCGAGAGTACAGGCCCCGCCTTCTCCGGCCACGCCCCTCACTGCCGCCTTTCCCGCCTCCGCCCGGGCAGAGCTACTGCACGGGTGACAGTTGAGGATGGCCGGAGCTGAGGGGCCTGCCGGGCGGCAGTTGGAGCTGGAGCCCGTGGTATCGTTGGTCGACGTACTTGAGGAGGACGAGGAGCTGGAGAATGAGGCGTGCGCAGTACTGGGCGGCAGTGACTCCGAGAAGTGCTCCTATTCGCAGGTGGGCGCGCGACCCGGCCCGGTCTCCCGCTCAGGCTCCCGCTGAGCTGCCCCTTTCCGGCTGCACGTTCGGTGTTCCCACCTGACTGCTTTTCGTGTGATGGTCTGGGGCCGCCGTTCGCCTTAGGCTTCCCCATTGCTCTGCTGCCCTTTATATCCTCCGCCTCCTCGACCCCCTTCCTAGTCCTGGTCCTGCAGGGGCGGCCCCCTGTCCCGAGGTCTTCCTCCGTGCGACCCCTTAGGATTCCCCAGGTTTTGCTTTTTCCTTCCTTTCAAGTCTCTTCTTGGTGCCCTGTCCACTTCTCAGAAAATCATCCCCGTGACCTCCCAAATCCAGACATCTTTGTCCTTACTTTTCCCATCCTGAGGCTGTCAGGAAGAGAATGGGAGAGTCACAGCAGAGTAAAGGAGGATGGCTTTAAAAATCTCCTGGCTCCCAGACAACAGATTCCTCTTCGCAATTTAGTTTGCAGGGGCTAGTACTTTTTTTGGTGAAACGAAGCTAGTACTGTGTCTGCCTGCTGTCTGCCCGCCTGGAAATAGACCGGAACCAGAACAGCAGGTGGCACTGGCCAGGGAGGGAAGAAGGATACAAGAAAAGCATTTGTTTGAAGAGAAAATTTGGCATTGGGAAGACGTTGCCGCCAAGGGTTTGAGGGGGTGTTTGGTGACTCAGCCTATATTTTTAGGTACAAAATGGAGAAGAGTGGGCAGAAAAAAACTAACAAGGAATGAGAATTGGTAGGAAGAGGAAGGTTACCTAGGCAGGGGGTTGAATATAACATTGGAGGATGAGGAGAGAGTCTTGTCATTATGTGACGTTGTCTGAGATCATAATACAGGTTGTCATCATTGACTGACTTGAGTTTATGCTTTAAAGTGGTTACAGTGTTGAGTAAACCTGGTATTCAGAGATATTCCCAGGTGTTAGCTGGTATTATAAAACCTTTGGTTACTACGAAAACAACTTCTTCTGTGCTATCCTTTTTTCAAAAAATAGGTGTGAAGTCTGTATGTAAGCTATTTTTGAAATGTAGCTAGATTTATAAAAGGGACTTCCTTAAAATTTTCTTTTTATTGTAGTAAAATAATGTGGGGAATTGCACAAATCATAAACATCTATGCCTTGAGAAAAAGTAAACACCCAGTACCCACCACCCAGAACAAGAAATAGAAGCATTACCAGCATCCCAGAAGTTTCCTCTGTCTCTCCCTCCTCCCTATTGGAGGGTAACCATTAACAAGATTTCTAAAAGCATATATGTTTTGTCAATTCTTTCTTTAACTTTTTATTTTGAAAAAATTTTAAATCTACAGATAAGTTGAAAGAATAGCATTAACACCTGTATACCTCTATTACATGTATTCACCTCTTTTTAACATTTTGCCACATTTTATCTCTTTCTCTCTATATATGATATCCTTTTTTTTTGGCTGAACAATTTGAAAATAGGTTGCAGATATCAAGACACTCTAAATACTTCAGCTTGCATCTCCTGAGACTCAAAGGAACTCAATACATTGGTTTGCTCTTTGGTGGAATGACAAGCATTTACTTTATAAAAACCTTATGCATTCTCCTGCATTTTTATGTGTTATACTGATTAGCCAGACCAGTTTATTCACAATTATCTGAAATTTTTAAACTTCCCAGCACTTTAAGAAAAAATGGTATGAAAACAAGCACTAGTATAGCACATGTATAGTGATATGAAACATGCAATATTGCTTTGGTATTTTATTATGTGAGCTTTTAAAATAGTCTTTGTAGTTTTTACAGGAAGATCTTGACCACAAATAATCTGATTTCAATTTCTTAGATCACAGCATGGATTGTAGGTAACTCTTCCATATTTCTTTAATTTATTCTCTCTCTTCCCTCCCCCCCTTTTTTCCCATTTTGGGGCTGTTTTTTTAGGGCTCAGTAAAGAGACAAGCACTATATGCCTGTAGTACCTGCACCCCAGAGGGAGAAGAACCAGCTGGAATTTGCCTAGCTTGCAGTTATGAATGTCATGGAAGTCATAAACTATTCGAGCTATACACAAAAAGGTAAAGCCAGTCAGAGATTATTGCTGAATGCTTTTTAAATCCTAATCTTCTTTCCCCACTGCACTTTTTATCTTGATCTTGTTTTTCCCATTCAAAGTACTTGTACAGTAGTGAAATTTATTTTTTTAATGACATAATTGTGGAGAATAGTTTTTCCAGAGGGCCTTTTAAAATATAATTATAATACAAACTAAAACTACTGATCCTTCTCTGCCATTGTTTTACATATCTGTCTGTCTGCATGTTAATTGTCAGAATTGTAAAATCCTATATTGTTGTATGTTGGGGAAATTTTGAACTGAATACGGGAAAACAATCAAGGCCACTTTTTAGATCACAGAAAATAGTGGAAAAGAGAAGAGACTGTGATTTGAGTTTAAATTGCTCTTTAAACTCATTAGATTTAAAACAAAAATAAAATTGGCTCCTCCTTTGTTTCAGAAATTTTCGTTGTGATTGTGGAAACAGCAAGTTTAAAAATTTGGAATGCAAATTATTTCCTGTAAGTAAGCACTGTAACTGTATAAAATGTAGAAAGGAACTGAGGTTCATATTTGCCAGAGTGGGTGAAAATCAAATGTTTTCTGAAAAGGAAGTCCTTGTTCTTATTCTTTGCAAATGATCAAATAAATATTTAACTATATTCCATTTTTTATTTTGTTGGAAAAACTAACCTGTTCAGACCCTACGGTGTAGATTAATTAATATGAAACCTTTTAGAGGAAATAAAACATGATAATGAATATGGACTCAATGCATATAGAAGTTTTTTACTTCTTTCTGGTTAATAAAAACTGTATGTGTACAGTAACTTCTAATAAAAATAACAAATCAAAGAAAAGCAAGGGATGTTACATTGCTCACTCATAATTGCTAAAGCGGTCATGCTTTTCTGCTGTTCTTTGAAAGTTATTTTTGGACAATTTACTTGCCTGCTTTTGACCTCCTATTAACCTGGGAGTCCTTGGCTATCACAGTTGAGCATAAAGAAGTACCTGAAATTCCAGGCCAATGTTGTTTTACATAGGTTGATAATTAATACCTATGGTTAATGTTTATCTCCATTTTATTGAATGGGTCTATTCATTTTCCCCCAATTTCTGCAAAGAAGATACAAAAAATAAATTTTGTTTTTTTCCTGTATCCTGGAAAAAGTATCCCTTCAGTAGGAGTGAATTTTTGTTTCATTGTGCTTTGGAAGTTAAAGACCAACTTCCAGGTGGGGGGAAGATATTTAATCCATAAGTTTATTTAATGCGTAAATTTCATGATGCATGAAATTGTAGTTAACATTAGACCATATTATAATTATTAAGAAAATTATTATTATCTTTCAGGATAAAGCAAAAGTAAATTCAGGCAATAAGTACAATGACAACTTTTTTGGGTTGTACTGCGTTTGCAAGAGACCTTATCCTGATCCTGAAGATGAGGTGAGAGAATTGGAGATTAAAACCTGAAATGGGGTCATCTCTGGTCTTGACTTCTCAGCCTCTGGTCATATTTGAGCTTCTGTACTTGTTCAGGGAATTTAGCAATTGTGAAAATATTCTAGATTCGTCCAGATTTATCCCTTCTTATGAATGTGGGCTGTGTCTATAACTGGTACAGATCTGAACTACTCTCACTCTTAAATCATGAGAATGAAGTATTGGACAGAACTTTTCCAAGACTTCTTTCCTTCCTTTTTACCTTCTTGCTTTCCTCCCTTTCCCTTTTTGCCCCCCCCCCTTAAATTTTTCAAGAAATGACCTTCAAATTCTCACTTCCTTGGAAGGAAAGAAATAGTGTTTGAATGTACAAACTGTATCCTCTTAAAATATTCAGTTGGAAGAATTGGAAGAATACACGGTTTTTCTTTTTCCTCACTCCTGTACTTTCCTACCTCCCAGGCATAGCCACTATTAATACTTTTTGGCGTATATATTTTTAGATCTTTCTCTATGCACATGCAAGTGATTCAGTGAATGTGTGTTTCTGTGTGTAGTTTCCTTTTTTAACAAAGGGGAAAATTCTGTACATTCAGTTCTGCTTTTCTCATTAATATATTGTAGACATCCTTTCACGTCAAGCATGCAGATCTATTTCATTCTAACCGTTGCATAGTGTACTATAATCTGATAATGCTGTGTTGGTTAACCTAAATTTTCTTCTATAACAAAACGATGATGTCTCATTTTTAAAAAGAAGGCTTCAGTGAACATCCTTATACAGTAATAAAACTGAGTATACTCCTGCAAGTATTTATGTAGATGTATACTTAGAGATGGAATTGATGGGTCAAAGTGTATATGCATTTAAAATCATAATCATATCTGCCAAAGTGTTGAACCACCGACATATTTTCAACCCTACATACTATCAGTCTTTCAAAATTTTGCTGCTTGGAAATGTGAAGAACAGTATCTTAAAAATTTTTTTTTTCATTTCCTGATCATGAGGATGGTTGTGAATCTTTTCATGAGTTTATTGGACATTTGTAGTAACTTCTCTCTGAATTGTCCTTTCATATCCTTGGCCCATGTTTTGATGTGTTGGGTTTTGTTTGTTTGTTTTACTGATTCAGGAATGTTCTTTGTATATTTAGAGTAATTGGCCTTCTTCTTTGCTTTCTAATTATCTTGAAATATTGCCTGATAGTCTTGAATTGTCTATAACTATTGAACCAAATTATATAGAAGAACAAATTGAAGATATCTTTGAATTAATAAAAATGAAACCTTAAAACTGGAAGTTTTAACATATGGGATAAAGTGTTACTTATAACACAGTTGACTCAACAGGTAAAAAAATAAGATGACAAAGTCATCAAGGCAGAAGAAAAATAAAACTGCTTTTTATGTATGCCTTTTTTTCTTTTAAGAAACTACCATAGGAAAAGGACAGAATGACATTACAATATTAATCAGTAGATATGAAAGCTTGTGAATAGAAGGAAATTGATTCCAAGAAAAGTCTATGTTCTTCAGTATATAAATTTTCTAAGGCCAGCATTTAATTATTTAATTTATTCAAATTAAAGTTGTTGCTGTCCATATTTACAGAGATTGTAACATTTACGTTTCAATTTACTTTGCAGCATGATCTGATAAAAAGTCACAGTTGCCACGTACATTGGTCAATTCACATTACCTCCCTGGGCATCTTGGGAATACCCTCCTTTTAAAGTTTAATGATAATCAGATAGTGGGTAACTGATGTGAAAGAACTTTGATATTGCAGAGTGCTCGTCTCAGCATAATCTTTCCATAACATCAGTTCATGTAGAACAAATTTCCTTCGTTCCTTAATCAGCTTTCTCCCCTTCCCCCATTACTGGCCAACAGAGTTGGTAGAGAGTTGTTTAATATCTAATTCTGCTGCTTGCCAAGAGTTACTTCTGTGTTCTAGAATTCAGTATAATCATTAAGCAAACTGCTTTTCTGTGTTAGATTCCAGATGAGATGATCCAGTGTGTAGTCTGTGAAGACTGGTTCCATGGAAGGGTAAGTAAAGCTTCTTTTACATTTTGAAGCTATTATATTGTCTTCACAAAAAAGTAAAAGGATCTTTTCCTTTTGAATTATTATATTTTACATTATAATTACTCTTCTAAAAATAAATTATAAAATATTATTGTATTGCAATATTTATTTGTAAAATAATGGGCATTCTGGACATCTTGGGAATCACAAGAAAAATACTGTTTTCTATATGACAGCATCTTGGTGCCATTCCCCCTGAGAGTGGGGATTTCCAAGAGATGGTGTGCCAGGCTTGTATGGAACGCTGCTCTTTCTTGTGGACTTACGCTGCACAATTGGCAGGTAGGTGTCTTTGTGAAATGAAGCCTGTGTGTTCAATCCAAAACATTTAGCAACTATTTTTAATTGGTATCTGAGGTATAAAAAAGAATGATATGTTCCTTCTCCTCAAGCATTATGGATTAGTTGGGAGACTACTGAAAACAAATTTGTGCTGAAATGGCTTGGTGCCGAGGATACATGAGATCAGAATTAGAAAAAATGGAAGAGGCAGTTTTTGACTGGGTCTTTGAAAAATAAAGAGAAATAAAATAAGGGTTCTTAAATGTAAGACATAGTGTTGTTTGGGGAAGAGGTGGCATTATGTTTATCACCTAGTACTTTTATTATACACTAAGAAATTGACCCAAAGCAAAAGAATCCGCAATGCATGGTCTTAATGCATTAAATATTTTATTTTATTGATAATGCTATTTGTATTATTTAATTTACTTGTAATATGGCAGTTAACTCCTACCATCTGTTGCTCTGACCTCCTAATTTCTTACTTTCTTCAACTTTAGGGAACACTTTACCATGTAAGCCACAAGCAGCATAGCTTCACCTAAAGTCATTGTATACTTTGGGTTTGCTTCAAAGTTCTTAAACTTGGTGCTTTCTCTTTGTGTTCACATCCTTTCCAATCATACCTTTATGTATTTCTCATTCGGTGATTTTTCTGAATCGGTCCTCCCCTACTTCCTCACCCTTTCATTCCACTTCATTTCCCTCTTCATCAGCTGATGACTTTATTTCCCAGTAAATTGAAATGTCGTCATCCATTATTTGCTCTCATCATTTTTCTTTTCTCCTTCACTGGTATTTCTGCTGCTCTACCCATTCTTTATTTCTTCCTTCAATAAGAAAAAGCTGGTTGGTTTTGCAAAACTATCCTTGTGTTTGCAGTTAAATCTCTTCTTATTGCCTCTTGTTTCTTGAGTTATCCCATTTCTCTTTAATACCTGCAGTGTTTTTCTTTTTTGCATATACTGCTTAAGTAGTAATTGATATTTTTAAATGAATTGTTCAATTACTTGAATCCTGTGGATTAGGACTTTACTTTTCCTTCCTTTCAGAGGTAAAGTTTGGCTTTTCTCCTTTTCCAGGTTCTGAAATATTTTAAAATCAGGCTGTGTAACTTCATTGTCTGAGAGGTGTGGATATGTTTTTTTTTTCCATTGTACTTACAGTGACCAAAGTATCTGTCGACGATGATGGGTTGGTACTGAATGGTGATGGAATAGGTGATAAGGAAGTTATCAAAACTGAAAATGGAGGTCATCAAAATAGTATCCTCAGAGAGGATGTCCCAGAAAATGGAAAAGATGCCATCAAGGAAGTTAAATCAGAGCAGACTAATGAACCATGTACCAGCTCTAATTCTGAATCTGATCTCCAGGTAATATATGAAATATGAGCCATAAAAGAAACAAAACTTAAGCAAAATGAATGCAGTATGTTCTGTAGCTTTGGATTTCAGTTGTACCTTTTGCCTAAAGAAATGCCTTTACAAAATTTAAACTATGAAAAGTGTGAGTGTTAAAAACACACTTCAAAACTTAATTTTATTTCAGACAGCATTTAAGAATCAAAGTTTCAACACAGAATCACAATCTGGCTGCAAACTTCAGGCACTTAAAGCTAAGCAATTTATAAAGAAAGACACTGCCACCTATTGGCCCCTGAACTGGCGTAGCAAGTTATGTACCTGCAAAGACTGTATGGTGAGTAACTGATCACTTTAATGTTAGTGTATTTTTTTTGACTGACGTCTAAAATAAGAACATCTGAAAAGTATATTTATGGAATTGCTATAAAGGGTATAGGGAATTAAAAAAATTTCCACTTAAGCACATTTCTCAAATAGTACTTGCAGTCTGAATGCTTATCAAACTTATGGAAGAAATTAAGAATTATGTAATACTTTTTATTTATCTTATCTTTATTTTAGTGGAAAATGGCAATTCTATTTTTATGTCATAGAGTTGCTTGGAAATAAACTGAATGGTTTATTTAATGGTTTTTAAATAAAGATCTCATAGACAAACAACATCTACTGTGTAGTTGGGGGATTTCTGAAAGAGATTTGAATAGAAAGAATAAGTTATTAAAGCAACTCTGCTAAAAGACTTAGGTTTTTCTAGCTGTTCATCTAAAAAAATTATATAAATTTTTAGTGATTCTCACGAGATTGACTTTTTGAGAATGGCATACAGTTCTAATGGGGAAATTGTTTTTGTTGTTTTTTGTTTTTTGTTTTTTTTTTTAAGAAAATGTATGGGGATCTAGATGTCGTGTTCCTGACAGATGAATATGACACAGTCCTGGCTTATGAAAACAAAGGCAAGATTGACCAGGCAACTGACAGGAGAGACCCTTTAATGGATACCCTTAACAGCATGAATAGAGTGCAGCAAGTGGAACTTATTTGTGGTAAATACTCTGTGTGTGTGAGAATTCATGAGATTCATAAAGTTTCCTTCACTACTTAAAAAACATATGTACAAGGAGGACAATAAACACCTACTGTTTTAACTTAAAGTTAAAATTTTGTATTGTATAGTAGACCTCAGCTACAGTTGCTTGATTTTAATATTGCTGAGTATTTATATATAATTACAATAGAATTAGAGTTACATGCTAGAATGATAGGCTTGAGAAATGACAACATGCTATTTTGATTAAGGGTAGATGTGTAAATAAAGACTAATAGAAAACCAACTTTTTTCCACCCATTGAAATAATTTTCATTGAGCATTGTACTTATCAAGTCATCTTTTTGACAGCTCTTGAGAGTACTTCAGTGGTTCACGGGAAACCGGTAGAGGGGAAAATACCCCCAAATCCTTAATTGTATGCTTTTACAGTTTTTTCCTCTGGTATGCCCAACTTGTATCTCTTATTTCCATCCCAGTCAGTTTCCACTCAAATGCTAGTACCTTTGTGCACCTTTTATGGCATTTGTCAGTTCTGTCTTCTTTTTATAGTTACTTGATTAGTTGCTTTTCATTTCTATTAGACTGAAAGCTTTTTGAAGATAGAGACTGCATCTGAAAGGTCTTTGTAGCCCTCAAGGTGCCTTGTACATAAGACAAGCTGTTAAGAGAATGAATGAGTTTAAAATTTATTTGACTAGTACAAGTTTATTTCAAGTACTAGAATCCCAGAGAAATAGTAAAAAAATTTCTTAGCTAATCTTATTGGGAGTGAGGCTGTCACTGTTTTGTTTTGGTGGGGTTTTTTTGTTTTTAAGAAAAAGGGTCTTAGAGATCAGAATGAAGGAAGTCCAGAGAATTTGGGAGAAATTGGAAACAACTTTCTGCACAAATTTCATTTAAGACATTTTTGGTTTTAACTATTAACTTACTCAAATGTCAATGATAAAGAAATATTTTTTTTTTAAAGAGAAAGGCTTACCATAAATACTTTTTTGTTCTTTTGATTTAGAATACAATGACTTGAAGACCGAGCTTAAAGATTATCTCAAGAGATTTGCTGATGAAGGAACGGTATGTTGAGTTAAAGAATTTTAATCATGGCCCTGTATTTTTTTTTTAATTCAGTTTTATTGACGTACATTCACATATCACTCAATCATTCATGGTGTACAATCAACTGTTCACAGTACCATCACGTTATGCATTCATCACCCCAATCTATTTTTGAGCAGTTGCCTTATAAGTAAAAAAGAACACCAAAATTATCCCCCCCATCCCACCCTATTTTTCATTTAGTCCTTGTCCCCATTTTTCTACAAATCCATCCATACATTGGATAAAGGGAGTATGATCCATAGGGTTTTCACAATCACACTGTCACCCCTTGTAAGCTACATTGCTATACACTCGTCTTTCAAGACTCAAAGCCACTGGGTTGGAGTTTGATAGTTTCAGGTATTTACTTCTGCCTATTCCAGTACATTAAAACCTAAAGAAGGTTATCTATATAGTGCGTAAGAATATCCACCAGAGTGACCTCTTGACTCCATTTGAAATCTCTCAGTCATCGAAGCTTCACTTCGTTTCATCTTGCATCCCCCTTTTGGTTAAGAAGGTGTTCTCAATCCCACAATGCTGGGTTCAGACTCATCCCTAGGAGTCATGTCCTATGTTGCCAGGTCCCACGTAGAGGGAAGATAGCCTTGTATTTTAAAAGACTGTTTATGTCCTTCAATGAAGTAAATGGCTGCAATAAAATGAGATACTTGAGGAGAGATTAAGGCAGAGACTATTTGTAGAGATATTTTCAGGGTTAAGGGTATCTTAACCAAAGGATGAGCCACCTTGGGAGTCATTACCATCTCTACCCCAGGAGTGAAGGGAGGGAGCAGTCACAGAATCTAGAGAGAGTGGTTGTAGCTTCGGAGAGGACCACTGGAAAGAATCACCAACACTGTCCTGACTTTGAACCAAGGATCCCTGGATGGGAAGAGAGAAATGACCAGGCAGGAGAAAATGAAAACCAGACCCCTTTTCTGAGATACTGAGTTCCATAGTTTAGAATAGGAGAACTTTATAATGGAGACTAAAGAATTATCTTCCTAGTAAGGAAGCCTATATGCTTTGTTTTAAATTTCATCACAGTAACTTATGTACAACATAACATTTCCCCTTTTAACCACTTTCATTTATAGAATTCAGTGGTATTAGCTACATTCACAACATTGTGCTACCACCACCATCCATTACCAACATTTTTACATCACTCCACGGTCATATACTTTTTTTTCTCTTTTTTTTTTAATTTTTATTTTATTTTGAAATAAATTCAAAGATACAGGAACAGTTGCAAGGACAATACAAACCCCATGCACAGAACTCCAGCATACCCCGACCCCCCTCCCCTGATACCCTACACCACCAACTTTAACATGCTGTCACACCGCTATTTCTTTCCCTCCCTCCCTCCCTATCTATCATCCATCATCTATTGCTCTGTCTTCTGAATATGAGAGCTAGCTGCTCACATCCTCGAACAAACACTGTAATTCACATATACACTTCCCATGAATAAGAACATTCTTTTATGCAATCCCATTAAACGCAGCTAAGAAGTACAAGAGATTCAACATTAATACAAAGCTTACATTCTGTATTTACTTTTTTTTTTTTTTTTTTTTTT
>PVKY010005051.1:0-18102 GCA_004027775.1 Bradypus variegatus
TGTGGTACTTTAGAGGTATCCCCTTGAGAAGAAGAGGACATGTTGTTGTGCTTTCCCCTTCCTCTGTCCTGCTACCTGGAATGTGGATGTGATGGCTGGAGCTCTAGCAGCCACGCTGTACTTGGAAAACAAGTGCCACAGTTTAGGGATACGGAGCAGAGAGGAAAGGAGCCTAGATGACTCAACTCCAGACTTTTGATGGGAGAAATAATCTTCTATTTTGTTTAAGGCACCTTTATTTTGTTTTTTTTCTATTACATGTAGCCAAATCAAATGCATCATAATACAGGTGGAAAGATGAAAATTATTATTCCATCTTCAATACAGCAAGGTGAGAGCATGTATTAACTCCACCCCTCTTCCAAATTCTCACTGATGACTAAAGGTCTGTGAGGATAGGGAGAAATTTTACCAGCCTTGGGATGCAGGGAAAAATGCTATCCACATGCTAGATATTTCAAGGAGATTCTGCAAGGCCTTAATAAGCCCTGGAGCTGTGGGGGCTGGGGCTGGAGGTAAGGGCAGGGGGGTCATCAGTGGGGTCAAGGCCTCAGTCCCACCAAAGCCTCCAAAGGGAACCCCAAGTCATGAGCCCACAGAGAGAGTGAACCCCCCACAGTGCCAACCAGCTCGTACACAGCCCAGAGTCATGCTAAGTACTAGGGAGGGACAGCTGAGCTTGGCTCCTGACAAGGCCAGGGAGTCTGGGCTGCATAGAGAGAGGGGCACTGCCCGAGAACCCCAGGCAACGGCAACAACCCGAAACCCCCCAGCAGGCTCCCGGCCCTCCTCTCCGTGCTGCCTCTGGCCCCGGCTCCCTCCCTGACCCCAGAGGCCACTGAGGCTCAGGCAGCCCAGTTAAACCACAGCAAATCCACATGCTCTGCCTTCCCCCTTCCCCTTCAAATCCTGCAAGCTGTAAACCTCAGCTGGACTCGGCCCGTTTCCTATACCGGACAATGGGAACACCCTCTGCAGGACGAATGGCGGGTGCTCAAAAAGGGGGATGAAGCCGAGAAATCAGGACAAATGACACCTTTGAAACAGAGATAAGGAAACCTCAAGAAATGCAAGTCAATTTTGAGATGTGCTCTCAGTACATTCTAAGAGAACATGGAATGAACATATATATGCGTGTGTGTGTATATACACACACACACACACACATAAATGTAAAAGCAGGCAGCCATCAGCGAACATGAAAGATTTCCTGGAGATGAGAAAAACCACTGGTGAGGTATAAATCGCCAAGGAGGCAGGAACAACAGACAGGATGGGGCAGAAAAGCCAATGGATGATGAAAGTCACCACACCTCTCATCTGACTCTTGAACCAAAACACAAACTCCTAAACTGCACCTCGAGCTTGCCAGGATGGTGAGTGATTCCCCCACTGGCCACTGTAATTGCGACCATTGTCCTACACTAAGAGGGGCCCGAGAATGTTTTTCACCAGGGATCATGCCCTGGTGGCCGGGGGCCTGCAAAAGTGTTTCATTTCATCCAAATATTAGTATTTTTAAACAGCTTTCTTGGGACATAATTCACGTGGTATACATTAAAATATGCAACTCAACAATTTTTAGAGTACTCAGGGGTTGTGCAACCATCATTACATTCTATTCAAATATACTACAGTATATTTAAGAATATTTTCATCACCCCCAAAAGGCACCCCACACCCACTGGCAGTCACCGCCACCACCCCCCATTTCTCCCTACCCCAAGCCCTGGCGAGCACTAGCCTACTTTCTGTCTCTATGGATCTGCCTATTCCGGAGATTCCTATAAATGGAAAGATACAGTGTGTGGCCTTTGGAGTCCAGCTCCTCTCACTCAGCATAAGGTCTTCAAGGTCCATCCCTATTGTCGTGGGTGTCAGGACTTCTTTCCTTTTTATGGCCAAATATTCCATTGCATGGAGGGACAACATTTCATTTATCCATCACCAGCTGATGCACACTTGGGTTGCTTCCCCTTTGGGGTTATTATAAATAATGCCGCCAGGCACATTTGAGTAAAAACTTTCGCAGACAAGTTTTTGTGTGGGTATACACCCATGGATGGGATGGCTGGGCAACATGTAACTCTGAGTTTAATATTTTGCTGAACTGCAAAAGAATAATGTTTTAAACAGAATTTGAACTGTTTTAAGCATATAGGAAATCAGATCATCAGATCCTACATCCAGACACTCAAAACAGCTTCATTGGGATTTGCTTTTGGCCCACTTTAAATCTGTAAGCCTGCCAGTCAATTCCCATCAACAAAAATGTTTGCAAGACAGACACAAACGTTACCAGACAAAGCAGAGCTGAAGACTAAAAAGTTCTATAATAGAAGGAGCCAGAAGTTCCCCAGGAGCTCACTGTCATGAAGTGAACTAAATGTGATGAACACAAATTCTACTTTCTCAGCTGTCGCGGCAAATAAGATCAATCCAGGCTTACAGAATGAAAACCTACATATTCAGATACACAGCATTCTATTTTTAATTTTTTTACAGTAAGATTTAAATTGACATTCAGAAAGAACAGCCTTACCTCTTGTTCCTCAAAAATGGGCTGGTATTTCTCAAGTGATAATTTCTTAAGGATTCCAGTCAGCTCATCTTCAAGAGGGGAAGATGTGGGGAAAAAATAGAATTTTGTGAAATGTATCAAAAGAGTGGTCTTCAAGTTTTCTTACAAAGAGGTGGTCATCTTATTTCCAATGAAATCCAACAAGAAACCCCATGGGGAAAGCAGATCCAAGACAGGCTCCTGCAAATGGAGCCAGAGAGGTCCTACCTGCCAGCCCATTCCCCTTGGCATCTCCCAAACCCCAAATTGGGCTGCAGAGACCAGGTGGGAGATTCTGGCCCAGCTGCTAACTCCCTGTGCCAGTTTGAATATATTATGTCCCCCAAATGCCATTATCTTTGATGTAATCTTGTGTGGGCAGATGTTCTCAGTGTTGATTAGATTGTAATTCTTTGAGTGTTTCCATGGAGATGTACCCTACCCAACTGTGGGTGATGACTCTGATTGGATAATCTCCATGGATTTGTTGGCTCGTCCATTCAGGGTGGGTCTAATTTAAAGCACTGGAGCACTATATAAGCTCAGACAGAAGGAGCAAGCTGCTATAGCCAAGAAGGACACTTTGAAGAAGGCACAGGAGCTACAGATGAGAGACAGTTTGAAGACGGCTGTTGAAGCAGACCCTCACTACAGAGAAGCTAAGAGAGGACAAACATCCCAAGAGCAACTAAGAGTGACATTTCTGAGGAACTGCAGCCTAGAGAGGAATGTCCTGGGAGAAAGTCATTTTGAAACCAGAACTTTGAAGCAGACACCAGCCACATGCCTTCCCAGCTAACAGAGGTTTTCTGGACACCAACTGGCCATCCTCCAGTGAAGGCACCTGATTGTTGATGTGTTACCTTGGACACTTTATGGCCTTAAGACTGTAACTGTGTAACCAAATAACCCCTCTTTTATAAAAGCCAAGCCAATCCAAGCTAATGCTGCTGGAACACAATGTGTTTTGCATTCCAGCAGCATTAGCAAACTAGAACACTCCCCAAAGGCTGCAAAACCATCAAGTTCTCTGAACTCCAGCTGCTGGGACTACATCTTGGCCTTCTTCTGTCCGAGAACATTTTAAAATTTTTTCTTGACTGCCAGTAGATGTGACTGCAGCAAATGCTACCGCCAGCAAGTCCTCAAAGAAAGAACCCAAGAGGACGGGTGGGCGGGCCTCGGGCTGGAGCCAGGGGTAGACGCTCTGGACTTCCCAAAGGAAGGACCCGTCTGTGCAGAAAACCAGTGCCAGAGGAAAAAGTGGGGCAGACTCTGAGCGTCAAGATTCAGAGCAGGGAACGTAACAAAAGGGGACATGACCAGCATCCGGGGAGCTTGAAGAAATACCTGTCACACTTTCACACACTGGTCCTGCTGAACCCCCAGATTTACTGGGGATACAGCAGGACCAAGACAGATAGTAAGCCGACTGATGGGCCAAATGCAGAGAGGAATGAACAGCTCAGGGTAGGGGAGATACTGGAGAGAGGAGGGTGCTGCATCACAGAGGGTGGTCAGCGACAGCTGCCCTGGTCAGGGGACATTTAGCAGTAAATGCAGGCGTGAGCTGGGCACATGTCTGGGGGAAACGCAAACGAGGCAGCAGGACACAGCATGTGCAAAGGCCATGAGGCAGCGGGCACAATTCGAAGAACAGTGGCTTGGCAGTTAGGAGGCCTGAGTTCCTTTTGTTTCATCATTAAGTCATTCACCAGTGATTGTCGACGTGCCTGCTGGATGCTGGGGACCACTGCTGGGAAGGAGCTCACAGTGGGGCTGGGAAGACGTAAGAGGGTGGCAGCCAAAGGCAGGCTCCAAAGCTGTCCTGGTGGCAGTGGACATGTACTGCTTTCACTTGCCCAGCATCCACCCCCCACCCCTTCTGGAAACAGCACCCCATTAATTTCCTTTGAGGATCCACGTCTCCCCCTTCCCTGTCCACAGAGTGTTGGTATGGCGGACCCTGGCCACAGCTCCGAAGGCAGACCCATGTCCCAGGCCTGGCCGAGCAGCACACAGAGAGTTGGGTCAAGGCCGGGCAAAGGACCCAAGCCCTTAGAAGTCTAGCCAAGCCAGCAGGCCAATGACCTTTGCCCCTGGGGTTTTGCTGGAAGTGCTGAGAAAGCGGCACTCTTTGGGGTTGCTTGGTGAGTAGGAAGAGGACAAGGAAGGAAGCTGGACATCATGCGGCCATGTGGAGACTGCCTACCTGAGATATAGAGAGAAACAGTCCCAAGCACCTGGATCCAGACGTGCCTGAAGCATGCCCACACTCTTCCCTTAGGCGAGCCAATGAATTATCACGCTTTTGGTTTTTTTTCTTAAGCCAGTTTCATTTGCAACTGAAAGACTCCTGATTTGCACAGGACTCAGGGAAAGGTATACAATTCATCTGGCGATGCACTTCCATGGGTGTACACTTGTGCATGTAAGCAAAACACGCTTACGTTTAAAAAGTATATGAGGGAGCTCATTTAGTCCAGTGAGGTCAAAAATGCAAGAGAAAAGCGGGGAAGAGGAGGGGAAAAATTTTTGCCTGTTTATTTTTTTAATTAGAAAACCTGAGCTAGGAAGGCCGTGGCACTGCGGGCAGCTCGCTGCTCTGGGCTCTGGGGCCACCGCAGTGAGGGGCCCGAGTGGGCTTCAGGGCCTGGGGGACTCACCCTCGTCCGTGATGGTGCCGCTGCTGGAGCCCCCGCTGCTCTTGGACTGCCGGTGGGAGGAGGAGGAGGACACCGAGGACTCGGCGGGGTGCCCCTTGGGGGACGGCGAGGGCGTGAGGGTGGGGGACGTGCTTTTGGAGGTAGTGGAGGTTCCCGACTGAGGCCTTGCGCTGGTCTCCGGTTTCTGCTGAAGAGAATAAGATGCATCCATAAGCCACTGCCTGGGGGATAGAAAAGACGGTGGGACCCAACTCGACAAAGAATCTAACCAGGACTAAAGTCTCCAAAAACATGCACAACAAGTCACAACATTGCTATCAGGAAGGTGACAGGAAGCGTTCCAGCCCTGGCCCCACCGCTACCTGCACGTGGCCCCGGCCAAGCCCCCTGGCTCTTGGGGCCGCGGCGATCCCGGCACTAAAATGAGAACGTGGCTTCAGCATCCTCAGGAGTCCCTTTTTGCTCTCCATGTTCCTTAATCTAAACCAGTTGCTTCCAACCTTTTCATCAAAGAACGCTACTGCTTTTCCCCCAGGTTTTTTTGTTTGTTTGTTTTTTGGGTCATTGTTTAGCTTTTTATAAACTTTTACACTGAAATACTTTTAGACTTACAGAAGAGTTGCAAGCATAAGAGAGCTCCTGTACAGCTCTCACCCAGTGAACCTGAGGTAACATCTTATATAACCAAAGGATGATGATCAAAACTAAGGAATTAATTGGTTTTGTTTTTTAAATTCACCTATAGGAGAAACAACTCTTTGTTGGGTACCATCCCGAGGGCTTACAAATGCACAGAGTTATGCATCCACCAATGAGCCAGCGCCATCATCCCCTAAATTCCCCCGAGCTGCCCCTTTCTCATCTCCCCCTCCCCTAACCCTGACCCATGGAAATCACTGATCTGTTTTTCATTCCTTTTCCAGAATGTCACATAGATGGAAACATACAACATGGAGCCTTTGGGTCTGGCTTCTTTCACCCAACATGAAGCCTCTGAGATTTACTGACCTCATTGCAGTAACTGACCTCGTTACTGACCTTGTACAGGTCGCTGTTGCTTTTTATTGCTGCGTAGTACTCCACTGAGTGGTTTACGGCAGGGAATACCTGGGACGTTTCCAGTTTTTGATGATTATGAATAAAGCTGCTGCAAACATCACATACAGGGTTTTATGTGAACAGAGTGTTTAACACACTTGGGTAAACACCCTGGAGTGATGGCTCATATTGTCAGGTGTATGCTTCATTTTGTAAGAAACTGCTGAAATGACTTCAAAGTAGCTGTCCCATTCCAAAATGAATGAGACATTCAGTCCCACCAAGCGATGAATGACAATCCCGGCAGCTCCACATTCTCACCAGCATTTGGTATTTTTTTTTCTTTCTTTTGCAATTTTAGCCAGTCTAACAGGTGCATAGTGTTGCCCCATTAACGTTTTAATTTGCATTTTCCTAACAACCAATGATGCTAAGCATCTTTTCAGATGCTTATTTGCCATGTTGATATCTTCTTTGATAAAGTATCTGTTCAAATATTTTGCCCATTTTTAAACTTGTTCTTTGTTTTGTTTTAATTGTTGAGTTGTGAGAGTTCTTTATGTATTCTGGATATAAGATCTTTATCGGATATGTGATCTGCAAATATTTTCTCCTGGTCTGTGGCTTGTCTTTTCACTCAGTTATAAAGTATCTTCCGCAGGGCAATTTTTTTTTTTATGAAGTCCAATTTATTTTTTCTTTTATGGACCTTGCTTTTATACTGTATCTAAAAACTCTTTGTCAAACCTAAGGTCACACAGATTGTCTCATGTTTCCTTCTAGAAGTTTCATAGTTTTCACTTTTATATTTTGTCTGTGGCCCATTTTGAGTTAGGTTTGCACTACTGGTCAGCTACGTGAGAAGGTTCACCGCCTTCCGTAACGAGGCCCAACTGTCCCTGCACCATCTGCTGAAAAAACCACTCTCTTTCCGCTGAACGGCCCCTGCCCTTTTGTAAGAATTTCAGTTGACTGCTGTAGTGGGCCTATTTCTGGGCTCTCTGTTCTGTCCCACTGGTCTGTGTGTCTGTCCTTTCACACTGCAGCTTTATGGTAAGTCTTAAAATTAGGGCATGGGAGCCTTCCAACTTTACTCTTTTTCATAATGCTTTTGGATATAATTCCTTTGCATTTCAGTGTAAATTTTAGAATCAAGTTTCTCAGTCTCTACAAAAAGAGACTGCTGGGATTGTAACTGGGATTACACGAGTCTACAGATCAAACGGGGGAGAACTGATACCTTAGCAACAGTGAGCCTTCCATTCCATGAACACCATACCCCTTTCCATTTATTTCAGTTTTTTTATGATTTATCAGTATTTTGCAGTTTTCAGCCTATAGATGCTGTACATATTTTATTAAGGTTTATACCTAAGTATTTCATTTTGGGGTATTACTGTTAGTAGTATTATTTTAAATTTTTCATATAAAAATTGTTCTACTTCTAAGTGTGTGTTGGTAGTATACAGATATACAACTGACTTTTGAATACTGATTTTATCTCCTGAGACCTTGCTGAACTCACTGAGGAGGCCCAGGGGCTGCTTTATAGATTCTCTGGGGTTTCTATGTAGATAGTTGCATGGTCTAAGAATGAAAAGATTTTATTTCCTCCCTTCTAATCTGTCCTTTTTCTTCTTTTTCTTGTTTATTGTACCAGCTGCAGTTCCTGGTACAAAGCCGAACAGGAGAGAGTTGGATGTGACAGCATTTTTGCCTTTTTCCCAATCCTAGGGAAAAAGCAGTCTTTTACCATTAAGTATGATGCTAATTGTAGAAAGTTCAAATACTGAACCAAATTTGCATTCCTGAGATGAACTCCCCTTGGTCATGGTGTATCATCCTTTCATTTGCCACTGGACTGGAAGCGCTAATATTCTGTGAAGTTTCACGGCTATATTCATGAGAGTTATTGGTCTTTTTCTTTTCTCGTAATGGGTTTGGTTTTGACATTAGGATTATGTTGGCTCATAAACTCAGTTGAGAAGTATTATCTCCTATTTTTCTGGAAGAGATTGTGTAGAATTGGTATTATTTTTTCCTTAAATGCTTGATAGACTTTGCCAATGAAATCATCTGTGCCTAATATTTTGTCTTTTGGAAGGTTTTTAGTTACAAAACTAATTTCTTTAATAGATATGGGAATATTCAAGTTATCTGTTTCTTCTTTGAGTGAGTTTACAAGTTTGTTTCTTTAAAGGAATGATTCCATTTCACCTAAGTTACTGAATTACTGGGCACAGAGTTGTCAGTATTCCTTTATCATCATTTTAATGTCTGGGATCATTTTTCATTCCTGATACTGGTAATTTGTGACTTTCTGTCTCTCTCTCTCTCTCTGTCAGTCTGGCTAGAGATTTATTAATTTCACTGATATTTTCAAAGAAAACTTTTAGTTTCTTTGATTTTCTCTATTACTTTTCTGTTTTCAAGTTCACTGATTTCTGCCCTATTATTTCCTCCCTCTCGCTTGCTTTGGGTTTGTCTCTCGTTTCTTAAGGTGGAAGCTTATATTTCTGTTTAGAGACTTTCTTCTTTTCTAATATAAACACATACTGCTATAAATTTCCCTCTAAGCGCTGCTTTACCTGCATATCACAAATTTTGATATGCTATATTTTACTTTTCATTCAGTTCAAAATATCTTTTCCCTTCTCTTGAGACTTCCTCTTTGACCCATGGGTTATTTAGAAGTGTGTTTATTTTGAAGTCTCGGAGAGAGAACTGGGGGCTGGAGGTGGAGACAGATATGGACCATTTCCTTCCAAGTCCAATTACCTCTATGTGATAGTAATTGACAGTATTCCACAACTTTTGAATGTTTTGTTCTTCTCTTCCTCCTTCCCCTCCTCCTCCTTTTTACTTTTTTCCTCTGTGATTCACTCTGGATCATTTCTACTGATCAGTCTTCAAGTTCACTGATTCCTTCCTTGGCTGTGAGTTCTACTGCAGAGTGTGTCACAGGCATCTCACGTCCTTACGACTGTGTTTTTCACTTCTAGCATTTCCGTGTGATTCTTTATTGTTTCCATCTCTCTGCTGATATTTCCCATGTGATCTTGCACACTGACCATGTTTTCCATCACAGCCTTTTATATACCAATTGCCGTTACTTTAAATTTCCTCTCAGGTAATGCCAACCTGTGTCATGCCTGAGTCTGACTTTGATGAGTGTTTTATCTCTCAGGAGTGTGTTTTATCTTGTCTTTTCACATGCCTTGTGATTTTTGCTGAAAACTGGACATCTTGTGAAGGGGGATAAAGACTAAGGTAAAGCATTGTCATGCCTGGAAATGAGTACATCTTTCCTTATATCAGGCCTTCAGCGCTCCTTCCAGCCAACCGCATCCCAAAGTGGAAAAGAAGTCCCTCCTTTGGGTTTTGAAATATTTGTCAACAAGCTGCCTACATATTAATAAATTCTTCCCTCTGTTTTCTCTATAAAGAAAGACATTCCCAAACAGAGCTTCTGACAAGTAGGAGATAACCAGTGCACCGCTATGAAATGGGCCTATCTCAGCCAAAAGCAAAGAAACACGATGCTCTGGACCAAGTGAAGCACTATCAGGGGAGGAGGGTGGGATTCTCGGACACACTGGTGCCACGCCCTTGGCCCCAGAGGGGTAGACTGATTGTATTGACAGCACCATCTCACCCCTCCCAGGACCCGTTCCCTTTCCCTGTAACCCTGCCTGCTCCTAGAGTGGGCGTGCTGACTTCCTTAAACCACCCGCTTGTCTTCGCCTCTTGCCTTCCGCCACTGCCATGAGAAATGCCTGGGCCAGCCTGCTGCAGAGGGAGGCCATGGCCCAGTCACCCTGGTCACCCCAACAGACAGCCAGTTGTGTGACGACACCCCCTCGACCAGGAGAGTCGCCCGGCTGAGCCCAAACTAAACCCCCTGCTCACAGATTCACAAGCTAAACAAATGCTTTTTGTTTCAGCCTCTGAGCCTGGGGGTGGCCACAGGAGGCTAAGCACCCATCAGGCCAATGGGGCCTCCAGGAGCTGGGAGTGTCGATGAAGCGCCACCACGGCCACCTGCCCTGCCCTGGTGTCTCCCAATGCTCACGTCCCACAATTCCTGAACATCCTGGAAGCCGTGTCTCGCAAAACTCCACCAGTGCTGTGAGCTGCTAGTTGTGAGCCATGTTCAGAACCTAATTTAAGAGGCTTCCATTTTGAACACTAATTTCTAATCCTTCCTAAGGGGGTCTTTGAAAAGCACCTTGTGGCTCCATTTTGCTGCTGGTCTTTGAGAGAAAGCCCACTTCTGTGTCCTTTGATTTAGGGCAACGCCTCCTGAGAGCCCTGGGCTGGCGTGACTGCAGAAGACTCCTAGGGGGAAAACAGATTCCGCCAGCATCACCCAAGAATCTAATTTGATTAGGGGAGAGTGGGGCCCAGAAACCTGAATTTCTGAACAGCTCTCCAAGGTTACAGGGTCATTACGATACTGAGAACACCAGGTGATCCTTGAAATGGATCGTTTCTCCAGTTCGTTGTTTCCTAATGCATTTTTGACAAAGTCAATTTCCTTTCACCCTCTGTATATAGATTATATAAAACTGATGCATCCAAGCAACGGAATGATATAATTTATAATTTATGACTTAGATGCTTACCTATTTCCAACACTGATTAAAGGAAGGTAATAATATCTAACACACCCAATAAGATCATCAAAATAGAAACAGAAAAGTTTAGACAACATAGAAGAGGAAAACTATATCAAAACCTCAAACTAGCAGACTTACTTTATAATGAGTAGCTCTGAGTTTCCTAGCAGCAAAGACAAAAAGGGAAATATAACTGATTATATAATTCTTACTACCTGATAGAGAAAAACACATCAAAATATCAGTGGAGACATTTTTCTAGAGCTGAATTCTAAAAGTCACTTAACTACATAAGACTTATTACACAGTAGTTCAAAGTGATATTTTAAGTAATCTGGCACATAATGGAAAACATACTAATGTATAGGGAGAGAGAAACCTTTTCTGGAGCTAAATTGTAAAAGGAACCTAATCATGTAGGTCCTATTGCCTAAGGGACTTTGAGAACCAGGAAGGGGCACGTAGTTGGGTGGAAAATAAAGCCTTTTGCTCATACACCCATTGACGCAGAAGATGCTGGAAGTCCTTCTGTGGTGGGCAAAGGGTTAGGGGTGAGGCTCTCTGGAGACCTAACATTTCTCAGGGAGAAAGCTGAAGCCACCTAGAAAATATGATGAAGGGTAGGGATTTTCCCGGACTGGGGTCCTCTCAGGGAGGAAATGGGATACGTTGCACTAAATAGGGCTCCTCGGGGACCACCAAGTCGGGAGATGGGTCAGGGAGCTGCTCCCACTCAGGACTAGGAACCTGCACTCTGGGGGCTCACTCCAAGACCCTGCGGAACACTGACCCAGAAGAGGGGGGTCAGGAGGTGGAGGGGGCAGAGCCCAAGGGCACTAGAAGACTCCCCGGCTGGAAAGGCATTCAGAGTTTCTCATCCTTTGCAAACCTCACGGGCATTAAGGACATGATGACCACAAAAGAGTGGGGGTGCCCTCAGGTGCGGCTGTGACTCTACCATGACCACCCACCCTCCTTCAGCACCCCCCACCCCACCCCATGCCATGCTCCTGCCTCTGGGCTTTGCACCCACTGCTCCCCAGCCCTGGGAGAGCCCCCACCCCTTGTCCCACCCCTGTCCCCACATGTGCCTCCTCCTCCTGGCTCCCTGTCTGGATGTCACCGATGCCCTCAAGCCTGGGTAGGGGCCCCCACCTGTGCCCCCAGAGCATCCTCACTTCTCCAGGACAGCCCCCGGCACACCCAGGAGTGGCAAGTGTGTCCACACAGCATCTCCCCTCGACTGAGTTCTTGAGAGAGGTCCCCAGATTTCCTGATTTGCAGCTCAATCCTTGCTGCGCCCATGAGCAGATGCTCAGGGACACATGCAACGAATTAAGTGATGCTGCAATGACAATGACAGCAGCTGATATTACCACGGGCCCACCAGGGGCCGGGCACCCTTCTAAAGGCCGCAGCGTGGAGCTGGGGTGGGAGTCTGGGCAGCCCACTCTCAGGCCCTGCCCCAACCCCTTCACCCTCAGCAACGAACACGTGCACAACTCGCGGCTGGATGACTGTCCACGGCTGGATGTCGGGGCCCTCCACCCGATGGCCACTGGCCGGCGGGAAACACAGCCCTGCAGGGCAGCCGGGTTGTGAGCACTGGGAAAGTGAGGGTGGCGGGTTGGGAGGGGCCTCCCCCAGCCCTGTCCCAGCACGACGACGGGCACCGCCTCCCCTGCACCTGGCCAGGTGAGGGGTGAAGGGCCACAGGCTGCGCACCTGGCTGCCGGGAACGCCGCCGCCTGCCAGGGAGCCGGGGAGCTCTGGCGGGCTGGCCACAGGCGCCGGCCCCACGGGGCTCGACCGGTGACCTGGCTTCTGCTCGGACAGTCCAGCAGCTTTTTTCCTCTGCGCGGCGATCTGCGACAAGACGCTGTCTATGCCACCACCTGGGAAGACAGAAATGGGGACAGCTGCAATGGGGACATGGTATGGTGGGACCCCGATTCCCGGACGCCCCTCCCTGCGTGGCTCCAGGCCTGGGCTGCCCACAGGAGAACTTGGCACTAACAACGAACATTTACTAGGCACTCACATGTGCCAGGTGCTGCCGGGATATTTTATACAAGTAACAGGGCCGTTCTGGAGGGCAGACTGCATCAGGAGCCTCCAAAACAGGCAAGCCCACTGACTCAGCCATCCCCCTACCAGGAACTTATGTTAATCCCTTGATCAGGTAGGCAGATGTGGAAGAACAAGGGTTTTACCTAACGCAGCATTACCTGTAAGAGCAAAAACCTACAAACAGCTTCGTGTTCAGCACGGGGACTGGTGAAATATATTGTGACTGCTGACATGGACGGACACCACTCGGTTATTAAAGAGATGCTGTAGAAGCATCTGTAGCAACATGGAAAGGGGTTCCCAATAAGCGACATGGGAAGAGAAGGTGGCAGGCCACAGCCCAGTCCAGAGCTCAGTGAGGTGCGGGGCCATGAGAGCCGGCTCCGAGCCAGCAGCCTGGGCATGTCCTGGCTCTGCCCGAAACGGATGTGTGACCTGGGGTGAGCCACTGGCCTCTCCTGAGCCCAGGTTTGCTCATCAGCAAAACAGAGATGATGACCTCAAAGGTCTGGGGCTTGGAGCCATGTCTGGGATTACAAAGCACTCAATAAGTTAATATTTACTTTAAAAAATATCTATCATATGTAGAGAAATACTTTTCAAAGGTACATACCCAGATGGTAATGATGACCCCCAGGAGTGAGACTGTATCTTTTTGGTTTGGGTTTTAAGGCTTATCTGGTCCCAAGGCTTTTTTTCCACCAGAAGCAGTATGCATTCCTTACACAGCGGCATAAAGCAGGGGTTAACTCGTTAAGCGGGGAGACTAGGCAGTGTGCTGTAAGCCCCAACATAACTGTGGGGCCTGCCTGTTTGAGGCCTGAGTGTCACCAACTTGTTGTGTGACCCTGAGCAAATCTCTTGCCTGCTCTGGGCTTCAGTTTCCTCATCTGTTCAGTGAAGGGGCTGGAAGAGAAGCTCTCCAAGGTTTTTCCTTCCAGGATTTCTGAGAGGTAACCACTTTGTTGAGATACAATTGACCCTCCACATGGTGGTAGCTTGAAGCTGCATGTACCCTAGAAAAGGCCGCGATCTTTTAATCCACTCCTGCTGGTACAGGCCTATATGCATGGGACCTTTTGATTGGGTTATCTCAGTTGAGATGTGGCCCACCTCAGGATGTGACCTCATAAAGGACTCTTTTACTGGAGTCCTTTATAAGAAGACAAAGAATACATAGAAAACCCAGAGAAGTTCAAGGAAAAAGCCCCACAGAAGCTGAGAGAGGGAGCCAATGAAGCCAGAAGCTGGAAGCAACAACCCAGGAGAGAAGGACCAGCAGACTTTGCCATGTGCCTTCCCATGTGACAGAGGAGCCCCAGCTAGCCAGTAACAAGTCTTCAGAGGAGGTACTGCCCTGCTGATGCCTTAATTTGGATTTTTTCACGGCCTTAGAATTGTAAATTTGTAAGCTAATAAATCCCTGTTCCGGTTTGCTAATGCTACTGTTATGCAAAATACCAGAAACAGACTGGCTTTTATAAAGGGGATTTATTAGGTCACAAATTTACAGCCTAAGCCCATAAAAGTGTCCACACTAAGGCATCAACAATAGGGTACCTTCACTGAAGAAAGGATGATGGCATCTGGAACACATCTGTCAGCCCACAAGGCATGTGGCTGGCGTCTGCTGGTCCTGGGTTGTGTTTCAGCTCCTCTCTCAGCTGCTCTTGGGCCGTTCTGTCCCCTTTTAGCTTCTCTGGAGCAAACTCTTGGCCAGCATCTCAAAGTGTCAGCAGCAGCCTGGGCCTGTTATGGCTCTTTTTAAAGGACTCCAGTGAACTAATCAAGACCTGTGCTGAATGGACAGAGCCAAATCTCTGCAGAAACATTCAATCAAGAGGTCACATTAATAAATCTGCCCCCACAAGATTGCCATTAAAGAATATGGCTTTTGGGGGACATAATATATCCAAACTGGCAAAATCCCCATCGTTGAAAGCTAGTCCATTTCTGGTATACTGCATTTCCTCAGCTTTACCAAACCAAAACACATACAATGAATCAACTTATACGTGTTACACTTCACTGAGTTGTGCAACCACAACCACAATTTCAGAATATTTTCATCACCCCAAAAAGAAACCCCACAACCATGAGTTGTTAATCCCTAATGGTCCCATTTTCCCAAATCCAGGATAAGTACTAATCTATTTATCCACTTTCTGTCTTTTCTGGATCATTCACATAAATGGAATCTTACAATATTTGGTGCTTTGTGACTGGCTTCCTTCATCAGCATAATGTTTTCAGGATTTACCACACTGTAATGTGTTTCAGGACTGCGTTCCTTTTTCTGACCAAATAATATTCATGGTGTGCACACAGTTTGTTTATCCATTCCTCCACTGATGGACATTCAGGTTGCATCTACTCTGGAGCTCTTATGAATAATGCTGCAATGAACATTTGTGAACGTTTTTGTGTGGACGTGTGTTTTCCTTTCTCTTGGGTATACACCTGGGAATGGACTTGCTGGGTTGTCCAGTTACTTGATGTTTAACTTTTGGAGGACTCACCTGTTTTCCAGTTGGCTGTACCCTTTTACATTCCTACCTACCTTCTGAGATTTTAAACACCATGAAAACACAATGCTTTCTCTTAATTTCTAATAAAATTTTATGAGAAAATAAAGCATTATGAACTTTATTTCCTCCCTCTCTATCTCCCCCCAACCCCTACCCTGCAAAAACTACACAAAAGAAACTCAGAATCAGAATCCACCAAAAAATCCCCTCGCCACATTAAGGAGAAAGAGGGCGTGTGCAGGCCGAGCCCCGGGCAGCTCCTCCCACCTCCCCTGAGACCTGCCCACTACCCACCTGAGCGGCTGTGCAGCTCCCCACCATGCCTGCTGATGCTCCCGACCCCACTGGAGCCACCTGAGGAGTGAGGCGAGTGGTTGAAGTTTCCAGAATTGGTGGGAGAAGCTGGGCTTCTAGAGAGAGTTGGAAATTTAACAGGCCTGCTGGGAGCCTGCAAGAATAAGGGGTTGTCCCAGTTAGGGTTTGCTGTTCCTCTTTCTGGGCTCACTTGACCACGGTGGGAGGGACCTTGCATTCGGCTGGCCCCAACCTTGCTGATGCCAACGTCCTCCAGCACATCCCTGCATCCCCGACAACCAGAGTGTACCCTGCTCGGACTCCAGTAATGGGTGGGATCCCACTCCCACCTGCTGACAACTGGACCCTTGGCTCTGGGTGACATCATTTCCCCACAGGGAACCCTGCTTTCTCTCTCACCCAATCCTAGCACTTTCCAAAGAAACCTGACTGCGCCATTCCCTGGAAAACGGTGGAAGGGACCCAGGATAAAATCCAGCCTCCGACGCAGAGCCTGGCCCCCTGCCCACTGCAGGCCACTGTCCACCATCCCATACCCCGAGAGCCTTCCGGTCCCTCCTCCTGAAGTGTGTCTCAGCTCTCCCTGCCCCTCCAGCTCCGCCACCTCCTTGGGCAGCCTTTCCTGAGCCCCCTGCTTCTCCAGCTCACGCCGGCCTCCTTAGGGTTCCTTGGAAAGGCTGATCCCCTCTGAGCCCCAGAGCCTTTGCATATGCTTTTGGCTCTCCCTGAGCTGCCCTCACCCTTGCCCCCCGCTAGCTTCTCCTCCTTTTGGCCTTGGGCCCTGGAGGCCAACCCAGCCCAACCGTCTAGGGCGGAGCCTCCCACACTGCTGTCTCCCAGCGCCCATCTGCTCACATCACAGCCTGGGTGTAGCCTTCCTGTTGGTGACCCATTGGTCTGACTCCCTGTGAACTGTCAGGCCCACGAGGGGCTTTGCTGTTCACCAGTCCCCAGGGCCTGCTCAGACCAGCACGGAGAGGGCACTCAGCCGATCAAAAAAACCAAGGTGGAAATGGGCAGAATGGTGGTGCCCAAAAAGATACATCCACTCCCAATCCACAGAACCTGGAGGTGACTCTATGTGGCAAACGGGCAACTGTTACTTTACATGTGGGAGACGTAACTCAAGGGTCTTGAGGGGAGTTTATCCCGGACTAGCGGGTGTGACCCACTTGCAATCACGTGTAACCCGTGGAGAGAGGCAGGGGCACCCTGATGAGAAGAGACCCACGGGACCCTGAGGCAGTGACTGGGGGTGGGGGGCGGCTGCGAGAGGGAGGACTGGGCCCCCCGCAGCGGGAGGAGGCGGGAAGGACCCTCGCCAACAGGTCCCAGAGGGTGCCCGGCCCTGCCCACACCTGGATCCTGGACTTCCGGTCTCCAGACCTGGGAGACAATCAATTCCTGTTGTTTTAAGCACCCCCACACAAGGAAACAAACACTAAGGTGCTCGTGTGGGGCCCCAACCCCAGGAACCCCTAAGGGACAGATCAGACGGATGCCTGGGGCCCGGGCTGCAGCCTGTCTGCTCAGGGAGCGAGTGAGGGTGACCGGTGAGGGCCCCCAACACGCCCCCTCTGCCCGGGGTGCTGTCACCTGCTCCACCAGGGAGAGAACGCCTCTGCGCCAAGGCTCCTGACTCAGATGTCACCCCCTCTCCCTGACAGCCCCTGCCCCGGGCCCCTCTGCCCACTCCAGCCTCCTGTCTAGGCTCCATCCATCAGCCCTCAGGTGTTCCCTGGACGCCCCCTTCTGCTGTCCCTGCCCAAGTCCTCCCTCCGTGTCTCAGCCCCCAGATGGGTGGCCTCCTGGGACGGGGCCCACCTAGCCACACGGAGGCAGAGCAGCCACCTCCACTGAACGCGTGAAGTGGGGGGCCATGGTGTCCCTTCCCTCAGGGGCTGATTACCCTCTCAAGAGAAGGCAGGCAGGCGAGAAGCCTCGGGGATGAGTCCATGGCATGCCGAGGACATGGACCTGGCTGCAGAAGCTAACCCAGTGCCAGCCGGCCACCCATTCGGGGCCACCCCCAGCAGCCTGGGAAGCAGCAGCACACACGGGGTCCATAGCAGGTCCCCATGGCCTGCAGCCATGGTGACAACTTACAGGCTCTGAGCTCCCGCTGCCCAGGCCATGGGCCCTGCCAGCCCTCTGGGGCAGCGTCGTCTCTGCGGCGTCGGCCTTCCCATCCCGGCACCTGCGGGGCCGGCCGGAGCCCCAAGGCTCGAAGCTGGAAGGGGGCAGGAAAGGGGGGATGACGGCCTTCAGCTGGTCGCTCGGGAGCCTGGTGCACGGGGCGCCGTGGC
>PVKY010005052.1:0-18132 GCA_004027775.1 Bradypus variegatus
CTTTCCCAGAAGCCCCAGCAAACATCTCCTCGCCTTTCATTGGTCTGACCTGGGTCACGTGCCCCTCCCTGAACCAATCACTGTATCCAGCAGCATGGGATCCGCTGACTGGTTTCAGCCAATCAGGACCCACCCCTGGAGCTAAGGATGGGCCCTTCCTATCAAACCACTGAGAGTGGGAACTGGGCAGTTCTCCAAAGAGAGTTGGGAGGTCTTGGTGGAAGAGGTGAAAAGGAAGCCGGGGGCAGCAAAGAACTGTGACACCTGAGGTGATCAATAACATCCAACGAATGCAAACTCGTCCCTGCCACGCCAGCCTCTCTCTCCCACGTCCCACCTTATGCCCAAGCCAAGAGGGCCTGTCGTCGCCCTCACCCCATGCTGCTTCATGACTCCATTCGCCGGCTCTTGCTGTGTTCCCCACCTGGGATTTCCCCCCTCCCATGTTCAGCCTTTAGACCCTGGCTCGAGCTTCACCTGTGCAACTATGAACTTTGAAATGAGTCACCTCTGCTGCAGTTCCCTCGGCACCTCAGTCCCTCCACTGTCATTGGCGACACCATTATGTCAGGTTTCCTCATTATCCTCCCCACCCCTCCTCTCTCACCCCCCAGCCTCCACCCCTGTACGCACAGGCTTTGCCAGTTCCTGGAAGGTATGAACCCGACAAGTCTTAATTAATCTCCCTATTCTCAGCCTCTAGCCACTGCCTGGTTTAGAGCAAGAGCTCAATAAATACTTTCTGAATGCAACAAAATATTTGCATTGAAGACATGACTTCTGTGAAATTCTTTGCATTTTAACAAAGGCAAAGCCTCAAGCCGTAGGAACGAAGCTCCAGTGATGGAATTTCAGGCCCCAGTGAGCTGAGGACAGAAGTTTCCTCTATTGTTTAGTGCCCGGAGGAGGAAATGACTAGTCAGGTGAATTTTCTACTCATGACTTCCCAGTGCAAAAAACAATCATGTTGTCTCCTGAAAACTCAAAGTGTGTCAGGGAAACAAATGTGTTTCTCGTTTGGCTTTCTGGTGGTAGGAAACTTCTGTGGTTCTGACAGGTTTTCTTGCCCCGGTTCTGGTTGGCGGAATGTTCCTTCCTGACATCCCCATGGGGCTGCCCAGCTGACCCTTCCTCTATCCCAGCTCTTCAACCCCACATTCACTGAGCCCCAACTGCCAGCCCAGCTCTGCCAGTGTGAGACCCCACTGTGAGCGGGGACTTGAGGAGCCTCATTCTGCAGCTCCGACAATTCCTCATCAAGCCACCAGCTTGGCCGCTTCTCTCACCCTGACCTTGGGCCCCTCCTGATCTCTGGGCCCCTCCCTGGTCCCCTGGCCCAGCCCCACTCGTGTCCCAGCTCTGCTCACTGGAGCCCTCCCTGCCCTCAAGCTCGTCCCCCTCCACTCTGCCCCAGTGTAACCCTCAGCAAACGCAAAGCTGACCGGGTCCCTCCTTGCTGGAAACCTTCCCAGGCTCCCCGCTGCCCTCAGGTCCAAACTCCTCAGGCCTGGACCAGCCACCCAGAGGCTCAGACCTGAGCCGGGTTCACACCGGGCAAGAGATTGTCCCTGCCTTGGCCCCTGCCCTTCCCTCTGCCTGGACGCCGTTCCCTCCCTGTTGGCCTGGTAAGCCCTTGTTCTTCAATACGCAGCCCCAATGTCCCCTCCTCTGTGAAGCCTTCCCTGATTCCCACCGTAAAGCTGACCCTGTCCTGCCTTCGTCTCCACCACTATTCCCACCCCTGCACACAATTCCCGTTACTGAGCTCCTCGTCTCTCCCCCACTAAACCATGAGCATCTCTAGGTCGGAAGCCAGGTGCAATTTTTCCCTGTCCCAAGCACCTGGCAGCAGGAGTGTCAATGCGCGTTTGTGCAGGGAATGAATGAATGAACTTACTACTGTTACAACAACAGCAACAATTATAACTCTTATTTTTAGAGCATATTCTATGTGCCAGGCACCGCACTAGGCATTTGCCTGTGTTTACCCACCATGGCGCCACTCACTTTGTGAGTTTGGCTCAATTTTGGGTGAGCGTAAAATTTTACAGGTTTTACAGATGAGGTCATTAGACCCGGAGAGGTGAAAGTTCCAGACTCAGGTCACACCATGAGGGAGCGCAGGGGCCAGAACTTGAACTCAGGGATGTCCAGCTCCAATCTCTCATTTTCTGAGGACCTACTATGTGCTAGGTGCCATCCTGTAGCCTAGAGATACAGCAGGGAACTGAATGGGCCAAGTCCCTGCCCTCCTGGAGTTCACGTTCTGGTGTATGGGGTGGGGAGTCAACATATGAAACAATCAGGGGTGGTAAGTGCTGTACAGAGAAACAAAGCAGGCTTGGGAGCACAGAGTCGGAGCCTGGGTGTGTGTGTGTGATATCTGGGGGGACGTCTGAGCAGAGACAGGAATGAAGTGAAGGACAAGCCCCAGGTACAGCTGAGGGAGGCATGTTCCTGGCAGAGGCAACAAATGCAAAATCTACAAGGCTGGAATGGGCTGTTTGTCTGAGCAATAGCTGGGGGTCAGTGTGGCTGGAGCTGGGTGAATGGGGGAGGGTGGAGGGGACAGGGCAGAGGGGCATTGTGGGGGGTGTCAAGGGTGCAGACACACACATTTCCTGAACATCCTTGGCTCAAAGTGACTGACTCTTCTCTCCCCATAAGTATGTGGTTCAGATGGGGAAACTGAGGCCCAGAATGGGAATGGACCTAGCCAGAGACACACTGTGTTGGTGTTGGCTGTCCTGCCTAAAGACTCTGCCTCTAGCCTCCCTCTCTCTGGGGAGATGGTGAGTAGCCAGTGCTGGCAAAGCTCTGCTGAGAGGAGGATTTTTGAATTGGGATTATTGTTGCTGTTGTCAGTATAGAAATGACAGCAGATCCTGTGCAGAGCCAAGCGGAGAAGAGAAGCTTAAGTGGGGGGAAGGGGCAGTGGGGAGAGTGATGATTTCCCAAGCAATGTCCTCCTGCCTCTCCCTGATGCACTTACTTTCTGCCAGTTTATTAAGCATCTTCCTCCCAGTCCTGGGCACCAAACTCGGGGGTGGCCTCCGACAGTCTGACTCCCTGCCAGCTCCCTCCACAACAATGACCACTGACAGAGCTTCCAAATGTAGGAGCCAGGAGCGGCTCTGGCCCTTCCCCTGCACCACCTTGCTCCAGCTTCACAACGAGGCAGGTGTGGGCACAATCCCCATTTACAAGTGAGGTGACTGAGGCCAGAGAGGTCAGGCCACCTGGCAGAGGGAGCCCAGCTGGTGAGCAGTAGAGAGGAGACCCGAACCCATGTCCAGAGAGCACCAAATCTCACTGCCCACCCCCCTTGGCCTCCTGGCCTCCTGGGCCATGCCCCGCCACCCCCACCCATGCCCGTGGGCCAGTCAGTCCCTCTCCCTGGACCTCAGCTTTCTCATTTGGGAAGCCCAAGTGCCCACCCCTGCCTGGCCTTTTTGCCTCCTGGGGAGATTGGATTCAGATGATAGCACAAGTACTGAGCACCTGCTATATGCCCGGCCTGGGCCACACTCAAGAGCTGGTTGGGCCTCACGAAAGCCCCATGAGGTAGGGAGTCTCAGCCCTGTTTCCTGAGGAAGAAGCAGAGGCTCAGAGAGGTTCAGGAGCTCACCCAAGGCCACACAGCTGGGAAGCCATAGAGCCAGGATCCTCAAGCTCACCTGTCAGACCCCAGAGCCGTGTTCCTTCTAATTCCATACCTTCCCCTAGCCATCCTGTTAGGGGCTGAGTCTCCTGAAACCTTGGTCAGTGTTGACTATAGGACAAAGAAGGCCTTAATTTAAGGGGAACTTTTTTTTTCATTTATTTCATTTCATTTCACTTAATTTTTAAATTTATTTTTAGTTGAGGGGAACTTTAAAAAGTATATATTGGATCATGTCACTTCTTCCCATTTAAAAGTCATACTCTGAGCCAGCACCTATGAGGCCCCACCGTAGCTCAGCCCTGCCCAAACCCCACCCTCACCTCATGCCCTCTCTCCTGGCTCTCTGTGTCCTGCCACCCGGCTCCTGGCTGTTTCTGGAACATGTCCTGCTCCTCCAGGCTTGACCTGCTGTAAGGTGCTCCCTCTTTCTGGAATGCTCTTCTCCCTTCCCGCCCCTCTACCCTCCACACTGAAGCCAAAGAGCTTTAAAAAAACACAAGCCTGGCTGCATCAGGACCCAGCTTAAATTTCCACTGCCCTTGGAAAAGCTGTGAGGTCTTGGCATGGCCAGCGTGACCCCCCCGACCTGGTCCTTGTCAGGTTTCCAGCTTCACCCCAGCCACGCTGATGGCCTCAGTTCCTGGGGTGCCCCAGCTCCTGCCTGCCTCCTGGTCTCTGCGTAGCCAGTTCCTGCCACCAGGAAAGCTGTTCCCCATCCTTTTTGTCTGACTGGCCCCTTCTGACCATTGGGGTCTCAGTTCAAATGTTTCCTCAGTGAGGCCTTCTCTGGACCCACCAAATCAAGCTCGCTGTCTCTTTTTCTAGTTTATAAGTCTCTGCAAATTCCCTGAATTGATTCATGCATTTTTTTTTAAACAGTTATCTTGTTCAAATAAGGATCCAAACAAGATCTCAATTTCTCAAATGTTTCTTCAAATACGTCTCAATTTTTCTTTTTAAAACATTTAAAAATAAATTCGTTTTATTAAAAAATTCCCCAAATTTATAAGCACTCTATATCCACCAAAGCAACAATTCTCCCTCCTCCCTTCCCTCACCCCCTGGCAACATCTAATCTACTCTTTGTCTGCATGAATTTGCTATTTCTGGATATTTCATATAAGTGAAATCATACACTATTTGTCCTTATGTGCTTCATTTATTTCATTGAGAATAAAGTTTTCAAGGTTTATCCATGCTCCAGCATGGCTCAGAACTTTATTCTTTCTTGTGTGTATTTGGTTTATCTATTCATCTGTTGACGGAAAACCAAGCCATTCTATTCTTCTCCCTCATGCTGTTTCATCCCCTTGCTTCAAAATATAAGCATCCCAGTTTCAAATTATATGCATTTGTTTATCTATTTACATCTTGCCCCTAGACTAAAAGCTGTCTGGGGCCAGGGAACTTCCTGAGTGTACACAATGCCCAGCACAAAATAGGCACTAGGTAAATATATTGAGTAAGAGGGTGAATGAATGAACAAAGTTGAAGGTCCTCAGACTCCTGAATGAGACAGAGACCCAGGGGCAGGGTCCCAGGAGGTCCTGACAGGGACCTTTCCCCCCAACTGCCTGGTGAATGGAGAACCCAGCAGAGATGCTGTCACCATGGCTACACACTCAGCAGCCCGCCACCCCCTGCCAGGCCTGTATTTAATTCCTCTCTGTTCCACTCATCACTTCTCCCAGGAAGACCATAACATTTTGACATTGTTGAGGGCCCAAAGTAGCAACCACATCAGTGCACCACTGAATGTCAGGTGGGGCCTCTGCAGGCCTTGAAATTCTCCAATCCAACAGGAAGCCATGTTGTCCTTCACTTTTTGAGAAGGATGTGCTCCCTGGTGGGAGGGGTGCCCCACTCCAGGAGGCCCGAGGTCACCTGAACCCGGAGGTGACACCAATTCCTGCCCACCTGTCTTTCAATAGGAGCTCACAGCTGCACTCTTCAACTGATTGGCTGAATAAATGAATTCATCTGCTTGGTCCTGCTCATTGCTGATTGGCAGCAGCTGCTTGTTTGTTCCTCCTGTGATTTACTTGGCTGATAAACACCTTCTTCTCCTATCCTGGATTATTCTAAGGTATCCACCTTTCGTTTGTTTACTCCTTATGCCTGCAGATCAGGAAGCAAGTTAGCAGGGGCTTGGGGCCCTCAAGCCCACTTGGGGCATTTACCTCCTCCAGGGGCAGCAGGGACTGTGGTGGGGGCATAGAATCCTGGCCTCCAGTCCCTCCAGTCTCCCCTTCTCTTTTCATCACCATGCAGACAGCCAGGGAGCAGGTTCCTGCGTGTCCTGCATTTTCCACCAGGTCAGTCCTCTGAGCCCTTTGAGCCAGCTCCACCTCTGCCTTTGCTGACCCCACGGGACCTCACTCTCACCCTCTATGGGCTTGGGGAGCTTCGGCCACATCAGGGAAACCCCTGTTCCCTCAGGGTCCAATGAAGCCAAAAGTGCACCAGGTCGTGGAGTGGGCCTCTGAGGTGTGTATCTGTCTCCACCCCTTCCCTTCCCTTCTCTTAATGGAATCCTCTGCAGTAAGGAAAAATTCCATGTGGTGCCACCGGGGTTGCTCACTGGGACAGTCGCACGACTCAGCCAATCAGAGTCTTCCCTGAGATGGGACCTATGCATACTGCTACTTTTCTGCTTCTGGCTTCCCGGCCCTGCTTCCTTTTTGGAGTTTGGTTCTACCACTTGACTGCAGCTTGTTTTAGGTGTTCAGATGTATAGGATCTTAGAATCATAGACTTAGACACCTAGAGTGATAGAGTCTTAGGATTCATTACTTCATGCAATAAATATTTCCCAAGCACCCACATTGTGCCCGGCTCTGTGCTGGGAGCTGGGGATGATTTGAACACCACGAGCGTGTCTCTCCCCTCATGGATGCTCCATTCTGGAATCACAGAAACTCAGAGTTGAAGGGCTTGGGAGGGCTTCTCAGCTTTTCACTCCCCAGAGGAGGAAGCAAGTCAGGCATGTGGAAGGGCTGGCCTGGGAGGGGAGGTCACAGGAGAGTGAAGTGGGAAGATTACCCCGACCCAGGGAGGAACCCAGGAAGAAAGCACATCTGGAGCGCGGCCCTCCTCTGTTCGAGAGGCTGTGCCCCGTCTCCTGCCCCGTGGAGGCCCCCATGGCCTCCTCAGCCTCTGCCATTTTCCCAGGAGGCAGGGGTGGGGCAGACCTCCCTGAGCTCCTCGGTGGGCCCAGGAGTGGCAGTGAGGGGCCTGGCGCCTGCTCCCCACGCTCCCCAAGCATCCAATTCCACCATTTGGGCCCCCACCAGCTCTGGGGCTGCTCACCTGCAGTCAAGGCCCCCCGGGCTGGGACACCAGTGGGCCATGGAAGGAGCCCCCAGCAGTGGAGCATCTTGGGACCCCCGCCCAATGCCCAAGCTCGGCCCCTGCTGCTCAGCCAGGTCCTCCAGGAAACAGCCCCCCTCGGATGGTGGTGACGCCCGAGTCCACCCACTAGCCGGGGCAGGCTTTGTTCAGACTCGAGAGAGAAAGTTACTCCCGATTCTATTTTTAAGTTTTAATTACATATAATCAGTCCAACAAAATAAACTGTAGTTTTTAATGTTTAACTTCTTTAGTAGTAAGTGTGAAATTCTCTTTTTCTAAAACAAAAAGTAAATGGGCTAAACTGTGCTACGCGATGAACTCACTTTTGTTAATCAAAGTGGTTCATGATATGGTTTAGAAAATCAAACAGTAGGTAAGAGATCGAGAATGAAAATTAACAGCTCCCAACTCCTCCTCCTCACCCCCAGTTCTGCTCCTCAGAAGATACCATTATTATTATCCTTTAGGAAACTAGTTTTAATTCTTAGCTATTTTTTTAAAAACCTATGCTTAGACCCACCATCCACTGGCTTCCTCTTACTTTGCAAGGCATAAGCTCATTTCACCACCAGCCTACCTCCCTTCTCCCCTCTTGCCAATAACACTGTATTTTTAGTGCTTTTATTGGTTATCTTGGAAACTTTAATAGATTTCTACATTATTTTTGTAAAAAATAAAGTATATATTTTAAGGTAGCAGGAATGAATATTTATCAGGCCACGTAACTGAAATGGAGGGGATCTGGGGGCTCTACTTTCTTCTGTCGGCCCCTCTCCCAGGCAGCTTCCTCCTCAGCGTGGGAGGGATGGCTCAGGCTATTTGGGGTGTCAGGGTGCGGTGGAGCCAGCTTGGCTCGGCTCATCTCCTGAGAGCCTATTATTAGTCAGAAATTCTGGGAGATTTTTGGTAAACTGTTGGTAGTTTGACAAACTAGTGGGAATATTTATACCACGGAAATTGGTGAATGCTACAAATGGGGCTCTATTTTTTTTCCCCTCAGAGAGTAGGTTTACCGGCAAACTACTGGTTCTGTCCCTTGCAGTGAAAGGGATCTTCCTAAAACAGGCCACAAACAATCAAGGGACAGAGCCAAAATCTCAAATGGAAATAAGGCCTGGAGTTAGACCCAGGAGAAGGGGAAATCCAGGAGAACCTTAAACCCACATAGCCTGGTCCCAAGCCCTGCCCTCGAGTGATCTTCTGAGGCTTTCAGTTAGAATTTATTGAGCTCTTACCCTCTGCCCAGCTCTGGGGCTCTGTGGTGAGTCACAGCAGACATAGTGCCTGCCCTCCTGGAGGTGACTAGTCACGGTACACAGACACTAAAGAATCCCATAATTTAACGTGAATTTGCAGTTGTTGTGAATGCTGCAAAGAAGAGGGGCGCCATAGAAGGGCTAGGGAAGCAGTCTTTTAATATGGAGAATAGCCTTTGACGAGGAAGGTCAGTGATGATGAGGAGGGAGCAATGCTTGAGCTGGAATCTGCACTGGGGCAGAAGGGGCTGAGAAGCATCCGTGGACCTGGGGAGCCCAGAGAGGAGGGCAGGGCCCAGATGGTGCAATGCCTGGCAGACCACGACTGGGTGGGCTGTTCTTTATTCTCAGGACACAGGCACCATAGAAGACTCTCGGATCCAAGTTCTGAGATGTTTCTGCTGCTGCCAGGTGGAGAGAATGGGCTGTCTTAAAGCAGGAGTAGAGGCCGGGCGCCCTGACAGGGAGAGGCTGGGGCTGAGCATGTCCTCTGGTTAAACAAGGGTCCCCTGCCTGTCCAGGCTTCACCCACCCTCCGCCTAGAGCTGGCAAAGGGAATCCCATGCACACCAGGAGCCTGGGCCTGCAACCATCTGGGACCACCAAGTGCCCAGGAGCTGCCAGTGGGAAGGAGTCCCCACTTTGCTTCTCCTTGCTGGACAGAAAGTGGGTTTTGTTTGTTTTTTTGGTCTCCCAGCAAAGAAGTCTTGACTCTCTGCAGCCACTTGAAATTCACTAGGGGCCACAGTGCTCTTTTCCAGGTTGGTTTCAGCTCTGCATTTCTTCCCAACACAGGCAGTTGAGACAGCACAGGGGAAAGAAATATTGTAGGAATAATGATTAAACAGCAGTGATAACAAGAATAAACAAGGCTACCACTTTCTGAATAATTACTGCACGCCAGACACTAACCCATTTGCTCACAAGCTCCTCAAAAGAGCCCAGGTAGGTTGTTGCTCCCCCATTTTACAGATGAGGAAACAAGCTCAGAGAGGCTAAGTAACTCACTCAAGGTGTCACAACGGTCAAGTGCTAGAGCTGGAGTGTGACCTCCATGTCAGTCTGACTCTTCTTTCTTCTTTGCCACTAGCTGACCCTTTCACATTCTGTAAAATGTCTCCTTATGAGGCAGAAGTAAGATGGTGCATGTAATATAAAGAATGTATCATGGGGCCTGCATAGTAGGTGCTCAATAAACATTAGCAGTTATTATTTTTAGAATTGTGGCTTGGTCCCAGAAAGGAGAATGTCTTGGGTTCCCTGGAACCCTGGATTGGTGATGTGTGTGTGAGTGTGTGTGTGTCTGCCTGCTGTTTCTTTACTCCTCACCTCCAACCTCAGCTGGAGTGAGGGAGAGAGTTATGGAGGAAAATCAGTTCAGTGAAGGCAGATGAGCTTCAAATTCTTCTGGGTGACTTGTGATTTGTCAATAACTCCTTGTAGATACCACAACCTATGTGATGGTGAGGTTCATGTGTCAACTTGGCCAGGTGTTGGTGTCCAGGTGTCTGGTCAAGCAAGCACTGGCCTAATCGTTACTGCAAGGACATTTGTGGTTGGTTAATAAACCAGACGCTGGTTTATTAAATCATCAGTCAATTGGCTGCAGCTGTGACTGATTACATCAATGAAGGGCGTGTCTTCCACGATGAGAGAAATCAATCAGCTGGATTTAATCCAATCAGTTGAAGACTTTTAAATGAGACAGGACCTTCACTTCTTCAGCTACCAGCAAAGTGTTTCCTGAGGAGTTCATCAAACAGCTTCATTGGAGTTGCCAGTTTGCTACCTGCTCTTATGGAATTTGGACTTATGCATACCCACAGTTGTGTAAGACACTTTTATAAAATGTTATATTTATACATATCTCTTGTTGATTCTGTTTCCTTAGACAATCCTAATACACTCTGTCACCCCTTCCCAAACCCGGGCTTGAATCCTCCATTCCTGACTGTCCATATCCAGCCAGGCAATGTACCTTTACTGGAGAAGGAAGAGTTTGGGTTTGGGATCAAGGGTCTGGATGCTGTCACTTAATCACCTTATGACCTTGGGCAAGTCCTTGTACTCTGAATCTCTGTTCCCTCATCTGTAAAATGGGTCTTTCCAAGCCAGCTGCTCCTCCCAGCGCCTCCGAGAGCAGGGATTATTGTGCCCGTGTCACAGATGGAGAAGCCTGTTCCTGGATGGCCCCTGTCCACCCTGCCTCCTACCGGGGGGAGTCAGGGCCTGAGGTGCTTTTGTGGACCTGCCCTCTCCTGATCTGGGCACAGTTGTCCATGGAGACCCCACATGGGTGGGTCTCAGGGGAGGGCAAGCAGGAGGAGGCTGCCTGGAGAGGGAGCGAGTGCGCCGGCCTCGGCGGTGGGGGTCTCAGGCTCTAGCTATTCCTGGCTCTGAGTCCCCGGGTGACCTCCTGGGACTGTTTTCATCTGACCATGTGGAAATTGGACCCGACGATCACTAAGAGAAATGATGCTGCAGACTGACATAGAAAAGAATGAACAAGTAGAAGAGAACAAACCTTAGGCTGAAAAAGACAGATTAAAGCTTCTGTGGGGGCCTGGAGGCCCATTAGGAGGAGGGTCAGGAAGCAGGGACCGCCTCCCCAAGGACTAACCCCCGAGAGAACCTGCGGTGGGGCCGGTGGGGAATAAATTAACAGTGAAGCAACGATCATGTTTCTGTCCCTTTACTGGAGACAGGGGGCAGCACAGCAGTGGGGGTTTATGGGAGCGTGCGCATCCTTTAGGGATCTGAGTCCCCACAACAGGCCAGGACCCCACTGTACAGACGAGGCCGATGAGAACCAAGGAGGGATCCTGGGGTGCAGTGCCAGGCCTTGAACCCGGGTCTCCGCCCAGCACCTGGCCTCCCCACGGCAGGGCACTCAGATCAGGGCCAGGGCCTGTCCTGGGGTCTGGGGCTTTGGGTGGGTGTGTCGACTGGTTTCTGTCCACACAGGGGCACCGTGAGATGTGTGGGTTTGCACAGGGAAGTGGTGAGTGCCTGTTTGTGAGGGGCAAGCAGAGGCTGGGAGACCAGTCCCGGGGCTGCTGGAGCTCCAGGCATGTGTCGAGGGGAGGAACCAGAAGGTTCTGGGTTCAAATCCCGACTCTGGGTGACTTGGGGTCAGTCATCTAATGCCTTAGCACCCGAGTTTCCCCACTGGGAATGGAGCGACCACAGAGCCCGGGTGAGATAACGCAGAGCGGGCCTTAGCTCCTGCACCCATAGGTGCTCAGGAGTGTTGGCTGGTGCCCTCAGGGTGCCGTCCCGGGACCGCGGCCGGAAAGCGGAGTGGGCGTCCTGACCCGCCAGACCCCTCCCGACCTGACGCAGCACCGGCAGCCGCGGCCACAGCGCCCCCTGCCGGCCGGGGGCCGAATAGCGCACGGTGCGGGGGTTCCAGGAGCATCTAGTTCAGTTCTCACGACCACCCCTGCGGGGTACGCAGGGGGCTCCACTCAGCACAGGAGCAAACGGAGGCTCCCAGGGGTGAAGTGACTCACCCAGAGCCACACAGTTTGGAAACGGTAGCTCCACTCTCAGGGCCTGCTGGCCCCACAGCCTGAGCCTCTCCCTCCCCTGGGCCCAGCGTGGCTGTGGGTGGCCGGGTCCATGGCAGCAACAGGGAGGGGAGCTCAGTCCTCTGAGGTCTCACTTTAGGAAATGCAGCGAGATGGAGGCACATCTGCAGCCAGGCCCTTCTATCCCCTGCTCACCAGACCCCAGTGTCTGGGTCAGCAAGTGTTTTATCACCTACATCACACCCAGTGATTATTACCCCTTCGGCTGGATGTTGAGAGATTGCCTCAGCCACCAAAGGTGGGAGGTGAGAGAGGAATTGCTGGAACAAGGAGAATCAGCTTGACAGAGCTGGGGCAGCTTCGGTGCACAGAAAGACCCGAGGCCACACAAAGGGGCCAGCTGGGGCTTCAGGCAAGGGAACGGCAACCCCATTATCAACTCCTGTGTGACCCAGGCAGGTCTCCTAACCTCTCTGAGCCTTGGCTTCCTTCTGGGTAGAATTTCTCTGTGTGTTCACAGCCTTTGGGCTGCTCTGTTCCTGAGTTTTCCTTGATGCTTTCTCTGCCTCCTCAGACCTGTCCGTCGGCTCTCTTCTCCCAGCTTTGCAGGAGCTGGTGGCTCTGCCTGGAGCACACGACCCTCCTTGTGGCCTGGCTGCTCCCTGCCCATCTCCTGATCCTGGCTGCTTCTCTCCTGGTGGGTGGGCTGCCCTGTGCTGCACCCCCTGCTCTCCCCCTACCTGTGGTGCTGGATCTGTCCTGCTCAGCGCTGCATCTCCAGTGCTGGGATGGTACCTGGCACATAGTAGGTGCTTAGTAAATGGATGACATTTATTTTCAGAGGTGTGTATTGATCATCAACTGCATACCTGGCCCTGTGGGGATCTGTGAGATGGGGAGAGCTCTCATTTGGGGGGCATGGGAAACAAGTGGACGCATCAATGGACAGGACACTTGATAGAGGTCATGGAAGAAACCCCATGTGACAGGTGACAGAGGAATCAGGAGGAGATATGGTGGTGAGTCAGGGATAGCGGGTCAGGATTGGCCTCTTTGAGGGGGTGACATGTGAGCTGGGACTCAAAAGGCAAAACTAGGGGATGCAGAGATCAAGACTTGGGGTGACCAACTGTCCAAGTTTGCCCAGGGCTGAGGGTTCTCCTGAGACATGGGGCTTTCTGTGCTAAAACAGGCAAAATGTGATGCAGGTCACTCCAGTGGAGACACAGGCCCTGCCCTTGAGGAGCTCGGAGGCCAACGGGTCCAGAAACGGCTACACTGAACGGGCTGGGGCAGCCCAGGTGGCAGCACGCCAATCACTTTCCACGTATGAGCTCATCTCATCCTCGGCCACCCTGCGAGGAAGGCACCGTCAGCATCCGCATTTCTCGGAGGAGGAAACCGAGGCCTGGCCAGGTTAAGTGACTTGCCCCAGGTGGCACACTGGAAAGTGGGGCCCCAGTTTCCAACCCAGCCAGGCTGACTCTCTGGCTGAGCTCTTCGCCTCCCGTGTGCTACTGTCACGACGCTGACAACAGAGCCAAGCCCTCACCTGGCAGGTAGTGGCTGCCAATCAGCCAGAAATTCCAGCCCAAAGCTGCTGAGTGTGGCCCACCTTATGGCAGAGACACATCCCCTAGTTCAGGCTCAGACAGAAATGGAGTGCCCTGCGCTGGGTAGCCCGGATAGCAAGAAATGGCTGTGCCCAGGAGATGCTCTAAAGACCAACATTTGATTTCCTCCCACTGCGCAAATAACAGGCAGTGGTGGCGGCACTGGAAAATGTGGGAGCATGGGCAGGTTTAATGACAATGGGTAGAGGTGAGCTGGAGAGTGAGTTGGTGAAGGAGGAGAGCTAATGGCTCTAGACTGGAAATCAGACCCTTTCACAGGGAGACCCTGCTCCGTCACCTGGCCTTTGTTTTCAAAGTCTCCTTCCCGAAGATGCTGACATGCAGGGCATGTGGAGCATCACTTGTCCTGGGTGTGTACACTTGCACACAGAACAGGCGTGCACCTGCCACCACGCCGAAAATCCTGTGATTAGCACCCTATGGGATACAGTGTTTCCTCTCCAGGCCCACACCTCCCTCAGTCTCCCATAGCCCAGTGGGAAAGAGTCTCAACACCCCCCTGCCTCTGAGCCTGCACCAACACTGCAAGATCAGCACCCTAATTTTACAGAGAGGAAACTGAGGCCCAGAGAGTTTCAGTGACTTGCCAGGATCACACAGGTGGGAAGGAGCAGAAGAGAATTCAGATGTTGGCTGGGTCTGATTGCAAAGCCCAGATTCTTTTTCACGTCATAAGCCTCTGAGGAGGTCCTAAAACCCAAGACTTCTCATTCAGTAGGCTCCCGATGGGATCCAGGAATGTGAATTTTAGCAATTCTCCCCACGTTCTGATATAGGAGTTGAAGGGCCCATGTTTGGAGAAACTTCAGGTTCCTTCCTCCTTCAGAGGGTGGAGAGAACAGCAGGGAGCAGAAGGGTGTGGAGCATGAGCATGAGACAACTTTGACTTTTAGAAGAGGTGCTGGTGGGGATGACAGTTAATCCAAGGAAAAGGGATTGCTGCTGGTGGACATTTGGGCTTTGGGATGGAGATTAGCTGAGGGCTGGGAGGGAATGGCCTTTCCAGAAGCCCCTCTGGGTGGCCCCCTGTGCTGTTTGTAAGGAGGCTGTCCTCACATGGCTGCCTTAAAAGCCCCCGCCAGGCCCTGGTCGGACTTCCCTTACTACCCAGCCCCACCCCAGCCCCAGCAGCCAACTGCCCCCAAACTTACCTCTTGCAGTACAAAATGGGATCTGTCCTTATTGACTTGTGCCTGGAGAGGGACGTAGCTGTGGGGTCCTGTACAGCCACCCTGCTGCCCTTGCCTCAGCGTCTACAAACCCTGAGGGTCCAGCCAGCCTCCTATGGTGACTCCTGGGGGCCCTGACAGGGCTCGGGCAGGCCCGAGGGTTGCTGAGACATTTTGCACTGAGGTCCCTGGCTCCTGGGTCCAGGCTGAACAAATCCTCCTTAAATGAAGATCTTCTGGACCAGCCTAATGGCATGGGTCCCAGGCCCCAGAGTTCACATAGAGCCACTTCTGCCTTTTACTTCTGTTCCCTGAGGCAGGTTGATAACTGGGGGCCCTCTGGTACTGCCCGTGGCCTGGGCTAGAGCCGTGATGAGGCTGAAGCTGGACTTCCAGGCAATGGGGGTGAACTTTCTCAACCCCAGGGAGGAGACTCCACCACGAGAGAGCCAACGGTCTTAGGGACAGTCTCCTAAAGAGGTCGGGTAATGGGTCCAGGGCTAGGAAGACGGAGTCTAAGGGATGGATAGAGGAGTGACCAACACCTCTGCCTGCTGATCCCTAAGCTGTGACCCTGCTCTTGACACATGCTTACGACATTCTGCTGAGTCTGAAGAGGGTGGGGTCTAGCAGCTGGAGGATGAGGGTGCACATACTGACCATGTGACCTGGGACAGGTGCCTTCACCTGTGTGGGCCTTGGTGTTGTCACCTGAGAAATGAGACAACGGTGGGAGCGCCCCAACAGGGTGCTTGCAGGGAATGAATGAGGCATCTGGGAAGAGGCCTGAGCCCTGTAAACTGGCTCCAGCCCCTGCCCCTTCTCCCTTCTCCAGCCACACTTCCTCAGAGGGCCCTGCTTTCTTCCAGGACATGTTCCCTCTCAACGTGACAAAAAGACTCCTCCTCAATTCCAAACATCTATGGCTAATTGATTTTTGACAAGGCTGCTAAGACAATTCAATGGAGAAAGAACAGTCTCTTCAACAAATGTGCTGGGAGAACTGGATCTCCACATGCAAAAGAAGGAAGGTGGACACTCTCAATATACAAAAATTAACTCAGAATGAATCAATGACCTAAATATAAGAACTAAAAACAATAAAAGTGTTTGGAATACTTAGGGGTAAATCTTCAAACCTTGGCTTTGGCTATGGATTCTTAGATTTGACACCAAAAGCACCAGCAACAGAAGAAAAAACAGATAAATCAGACTTCATACAAATTAAAAACTTCTGTGCATCAAAAGCCATTATCAAGATGTGAAAAGACAACTTATAGAATGGGAGAATATTTGCAAATTGTATATGTGATAAGGGCTTAATATCCAGAATATATAAAAACTCTTACAACTCAGCAACAAAAAGACAAATAACCCAATTAAAAAATAGGCAAAAGAGCTGAATAGACTTTTCTCCAAAGAAGGTACACATATGGCCAACAAGCACCCCTCAGGGTGCAGCCTGTCTTCAAGAGGACAGACCTATGGAAGAATCCCACTTGGGCATGGGATGTGGGCTACAAGCCATTGGGCAGGGAATTCCAGGGTCTCAGGGATCAAAAAATTAGGGGGAGTGACACACCTTTTTGGTCACCTGGATCCCTCATCTTAAGGGGAGAGGCATAGCCCAGAGGGGCCCAGGGCAGGATCTCTAACGTGTGGGGCCCATCTAAGGCTGGTTGGAAATCCAGCCCCTGACCCACTTGCCAGGCCATCTGCCTGGTTCTGTAGAGGAAAGGACCCAAAAGTCTGGATTAAGCCATTCAGGAGAGCAAGACTCATAGACCCAATGCCAAGGCCAAAGGTCCAGAGCAGGACCAGATTTAGGGTATGGAGGCTAAAGGTGGAGTCAGCTAGAAAAGGGACCTGGGCTCAGGAGGGCTGTACAGGTGAGAGGGTGCAGGTGGGCCTTATCTGGCTCCTTACAGGGCTGCTTTAGGGCTGACAGATCCAGCTAGTCCCTTACCATTTTCCTGTGGGTCACGACATGAAACAGAAGCTATGCACACTAGTTAGGAGCTGGTAACTGCAGACAGATCTACAGCATCCTAATGGTCCAGTGATTTACACATTCACACTCACTAGAGTTCATGACACAAATGAATGCTTTTTTAAAGAGATATATCTTTGGAAGAGTTCATGAACTTCCCAGATTCACCTCCTTTGATATCTTCCACAAGAATGAACATGAGATACTCATTTAAAAGAAAAGAAGGGGGAAAACAGACACAGGTAGCAGAGTGGAAACTGCTTTAAACATAATGTGGCTTTAAAGGAGAGGCCAGGTTTTCCCAAGTAGTTTTTGCTGAGTCTCTCACATGTGGGGACTGCCTGTTTGTTCATAATGGCCTAGAGCAGGAGCAGTTCCGCTCGCCCCACACCCCGGTGCTTCTCTCGATGGAAGGGTGGTCCCTGGGGTGCAATGCCCTGTCCCTCCTCCCACGACCCTTCCTAGCCCTAGGGCGGCCGCCCCTCGTCCCTGGTGCCCGCTGCCAGCCCTCTTCTCTTGGGGCTGTTCTGCCTGCAGTGCTTCTAGTTAGTCTGAGACAGAATCCTGCTGGTGGGCTAAGGGTCCACAGCACCCTTCCCAGTGCTTCCCAGAGTCAGCGCCCCAGTGGGAATAGTCCCAATGCAGCATCTTAAGAGTGTATCGTCAGCGATTGCCAGGATAACGGTGTGTCCGATACCACATAAAGCACAGTTGCTTACAAGGGTAGGCCTTGTTTTTCTTGTTCGTGGGTCTGGGCCGGGCTGGGGCAGCTCCATTTCAGGTTGCAAGTTGGCCGGCCTTGGCCCCAGGCTTCGGGTGGGCTTAGGGCTGCTCTGCGAGTCTCACCCTCTGTGGCTCAGTGGCTCCCAAGACATGTTCTGCTCATTGAAAATGGCTCAAACACAAGGGAGCGAGCAGAAACATGGGTGCTTCTCAAGCACCTGGTTCAAAACTGGCAACTGTCATGTTCATTCACAGTCCTTTGGCCAAGACAACTTATGCTTCGGGGAGAAATATGCTCTGCCAGGTGTGTGAGGGGCTGTGAATACTTGCTGAAAATAATTCAAACACTTACAGAGACTTTGGGCGAGTCACTCCCCATTGCAGGCTTTGGAATCCCTTATTTGCAGTTATGGTGCTGGATTATTTCCCAGAGCTTTTCCACTCCCAATTCTCTATGGGTCTCCAACCCCTTGACAATGGGTTCCATTACGTTTCCTCAACTCAGGACTTCCTGGGATCCTGGGGGGGTGGGTCCACAGAGCCCTGTAGTGTGCGGGGTCTGGGGTGGGAGGCTGGACTCTCGGGTGCTGGTCTGTCAAGACATCAGGCCCGTCACACACCTGGCACCACATCCTACCCCCTTCATGGTCTTGGTCCTGGGCCTTTGCTCTCCCCAGTCCTCCTTGCTCTTCCCCCCTGAAGCCCTGAAGCTGGCGGCACCTCCCCCACTCACAGCCAGGGTTCATCGCTTGAACATGGTGCCTGGTACAGCCTTCTCAGTTCCACCTTTCATTGGGACTCTGCCCTCTCTCTAG
>PVKY010005053.1:0-18112 GCA_004027775.1 Bradypus variegatus
TGAGCTGGGCCAGGAAGAATGGAAGCTTTGAATAAGCAGAAAGAATGGGGAAACAGAGGGAAGGCTGAGTCCCAGGAGGGGTGTTTGGAGGGGGAAAAGCATGGTGAGTGGTGGTGTTCGCTTGTGTTGAGTAGCACATGTGGGGTAAGGAGGAGTGGATGCTGGCGCCGGACAGATCTGGGGCAGTTGCTGCAGAGTCAGGGCTGTTTCCAAATGCTAGTTGGCTGGGCAGCTGGTTTGCAAATTTTAATTCTTCCCTTTTTGTTTCATGGTGGTTTAGCACATTCTATAGGAGCCTTGAGTGTTTAGACCTTGGAATTCTAAGAACTGACTCTGATTTTCTTTCATTTTCCTTTTAATTTCTTCAAGTGATGAGTATACAGGGGAAATGCCCTTGGAGCTGTCTTAACTTGTTCTTTGCCTCCTGGCTGAGAGGCTCTCACCTTGTCCCTCTATGCAGATACGGATTTAACAGCCATGGACTCTCAGTGGTGGAACACAGGTTACGGGCCAGACAGCAGAAGCAGACCAAGCTCACAGAAGGTAAAGTGGGCATGCTTCATTTATTGAATGAAAGGGACTTCCTTCATTTCTTGAAAAGAAACATGTGGGATGAACATCAGGAACATTCTTAATAAAATAAACATGGTTGAGCAATAGAAAAAAAAACACTAAGGAATTTGCAGAGGAATTTTCCTGTTCCACCACACCTTCCAAGATTTTAGTTGTATTTCACAATTTAGTGAGGACTACGTTGTTTCTGCCTCATTATATAACTTCGGTTTATATAACCGGGGAGCTCGGATGTAAGAAAAACAAAGTGGCTTGCCTTTGATCATATAGGTAGCTAAGATTTGAGCAGGACTTGAGCTCCGTCCTCCTACTTCCTGCAAGAAAATTAAAATTATTCATAATCCTCCCCACTTACAGATAATGATTATTGACATTTGGGAAAATATCCTTCAAGATTTGTTCCGGAAACAGCATGCAGCTTTGATGGCCCCCTTTGGAGACACTGATGTTTCCTCTCTGTGGCTTTCCACTTTGCAGTCTAAGGGTGCACCCAGCAGTCATAATGCTGTGTTGTCGTGACCATAACTTCCCAGGCACCCAGGGATTGTGTGCGAGCAGCGGCCCAGTAGGAATCATTTTCCTCTTTGGGTCCCTCTGGAATTCCATCCAGAAAGTTTTAGTCATGTTGGATGTCCTGATGGCCAGATGAGGAAAACCTGTGGATATCAGATTCATTATAGGAAGTGAAGCTGAAAGGGCTGAGGCAGTTAGTTTCAGATCTGAGGAGCAGGAAGTGACCTCATTTTGGAAATCCCAGGCTTTTGGACCCTGCTACAGACTTTCCATTTGGAGAATTTTGATGCTCATAATATTACTTCCATGGTTGTGACACTCTCCTGCCTTCTTACTTTCCTTTTATTCTTTTATTTGTCCATGGTGCTTCTTGTGCCGGCTTTATCCCCCGTTCTCCCTTGCCCACTCCCTCTCCCTGGCATTAGTGTTCACTGGAGAGAAACCGAATCCTGTGGCAGTGCTAGGCACGCACGTGTTTATCAGGGCAGATGGTCCAGCCGCAGGAGGCCTTGATGACACTTGATCCCTTCTTGCTAGCACTGTGCCAAGATAAATGAGTTGACAAAAGCTTTGGTGCCCTTTGGGGATACAGTAATTCAGTCTGTCTAACTGCAGAATCTTACAGTTTGGTCACATGTCTACTAATAAAATATCTGTTAGCTACATGAAAGCAGTGCTGTCTTTCAAGCCAGTTTACCTGTGTGGAAAAGAATTAAAACTTACAAATGAGTTTGCCTTGATGGATGCTGGAGTTGGGAAGCTTGGAGACCTTGTTACATAAGGCTGTGTCTAATTGGTCTCTGAACACCTCCTGCCTCCTGGAAATTTGCTACACAAGTTTCATTTACTTTCAAGCTGATAATGAAAAGAATGATTCTCCACTCAGGGTGTGAGAGGATGGTTAGCAGTGCTAGCTATTGGTCTTTGATCCTGCCTGACTTGACACATTTTGTGAGTTAAATTGGGTGTTCTAGGTCTGTTCTCAAGCATCAGGTGGAAAAAAAGCAGCCAGTGCCATTGAACTTTGCAGATAGGATAGCATCTTTGGAGAAATAAAGTACATAAAACCCCTTGCTTTCACATATATGTTTCTGAAAAATGTGTTTTTTTTGAGAGTCCAACATGCAAGTCAAGTCATCATGGATCTTTAAGCAAGGTGGCTGTATTATTTACTGTGGAAAATGACACATTTTTGTGTGACACACTTTTGAGCTGGTAAGAATGATGTGCAATATAGAGAACCCTTTTTAAGTTCTAACAGATTGGAATAGCTAGCAGTAAATACCTGAAACTATCAAACTACTACCCAGAACCCTTGAATCTTGAAGACGATTGTATAACAGCATAGCTTATGAGGGGTGACAGTATGATGGGGAAAGCCATATGGACCACACTTCCCTTTGTCCAGTGTATGGATGGATGAGTAGAAAAACGGGGGCAAAAAAAACTAAAAGGCACCCAATGTTCTTTTTTACCTTAATTGTTCCTTTTTACTTAAATTTTTATTCTTAATACTTTTGTGTGTGTGGTAATGAAAATGTTCAAGAATTAATTTTGGTGATGGACACACAGCTATATAATGATACTGTGAACAACTGATTATATGCTTTGTATGACTGCATGGTATATGAATATATCTCAATAAAATTGAATTAAAAAAAAAAAAGAATGAGGTGCAGGCTACAGGGCCAATCAGGGCTGTTCTGGGAGCACCGGGATATAGGCTCCCCCTAGTTACAAAGGGGAGTCCAATGTTGAGAACCAGAAGTATTACCAAATATTTAATTATATCTTCACATTGTAGACATGATAATTGAAAGTATTCTTTAGTATTTTATGCATAGTCCTTTGTTTTTTCATCACAATTGCACACCCGGTTACTCAACTCCAATCCAGCAAGCATCCGTTGAGATTAAATAGTTACCGCTTCCGTCCTGTCTGTTGATTTCTGTCTGTTTCTAGGTTGTATTAACGTTTATGAGGCCTACCTTTTCTTCTATTTCCATTAAGTATTTGCATTCTGAATTTCTCCATTTTCCATTAAATTTTAAAAATCAGGAAGGACAGAATGCGGTGAAACACCCCAGTGGGTGCCCAGACAAAGATGGTGGAGCGTTTCCCGGCTGGCAGGGAGCAGCACCCCGCCTCGGTTCACAGAGTTTGTCCGCTGATGTAGGAACCTCCCGGATTGCAGCTGGAAGGACTGGAGTGCTGTTCCTGGGTATGCGGTCAAGGACGGCCTCCAGATGTTGCCCAGATGTGTGGAGACAAAACCTGACCGGTGTTATTTGCAGATGGGCTGCCACTGGGAGTAAACCTGGGGAAGAATAAGACCTCGGCGGACGCAGCTGCGGACTACGCGGAGGGGGTTCGAGTCCTGGGCCCCTTGGCTGACTACCTGGTGGTGAACGTGTCCAGTCCCAACACGGCTGGGCTGCGGAGCCTTCAGGGAAAGGCAGAACTGCGCCGCCTGCTGACCAAGGTGGGTAATTGCACCTCTGCTCCACCAGCCTGGCCTGCTCATGCCTGTTCGTTCTCCAGAGCGAAGCTGCGGCCTCACCCTCTAGAGCTGACCTTAGCTCCTGAACCAGTTGAGACCTTGCTATACTGTCCGGAGCTCCTCTGAGTCTCTCACAGCACTGATTATATGCAATAATAATCAGTGTTCAGTTCTCTGTTCTTTGGGTTAAAGGCTAAGTTCTATGAGAGTAGGGGCCGTGTCTCTCATTTACCACTCTGCTCCCAGCACCCAGCTCTCTGAATGAACTGAACAGTCAAATTGAATGACTTCTCATCACCGTTACTTGTGGCAGTATTCCCTTGTTATCTCTTTCAGGGACAAATGTCTAAATAAACCTCAATATGCCAACGCCAGTGGTAACACTAGGGACTCAGCCTCGGGGGCACCTAGGTTCAAAGAACTGAATCAGATCCATCCTGAAGGGGGTCCCTTGCATAACTGAGGGCTTTGTTTCCTGGAAAGGAGAAATCGTTTGCACTTTAGTTTGATAGCTCGTGTGAAAACACACTGATCGTGGCTGCCGGTCACGGTTGCAGCACTGGTCTGTGGTCTGGGGGGTCCCAGTGTCTGGTGATGTGTTGCTGTAGGTGCTGCAGGAAAGGGACGCCCTGAAGGGCACACGCAAGCCGGCCGTGCTGGTGAAGATCGCCCCCGACCTCACAGCCCAGGACAAGAAGGACATCGCCAGTGTGGTGAGGGAGGTACGAGTCGGACCTGCCTGAGGGATGCTTCTCGTTGTCCTGTTGGCCAGCCAGGGTAGCTCCGAGTGGCAGCCTCGTGACTTCCTTTTTGATATTCAGGGCTGGTTGGGTGTCTGTCACAGCGTAACCAATCATATAGTGGAAAGTGAATGCTTGAATTAGTGTTTGAAGGAACCATTTTCTTGAGCCTCTCCCCTGCTCTTTGCTCATCTGCATCCAGCAAGGACAGTAAGGCTTGTGCTTGCATCCTTGGCCAAACTCAACCGGAACTGGAACATTCTCTGTCTCCCTCTCTTCGGCCTCTGTCTGAATGCCAGGTCTCTGTGCCACAGGAGAGTAGTCGAGCCCAGCAGTTCTGGGTTCTAGTCCTGGTCCCACCATTGATGACCTGGAGGCTGTGGCGAGACCCTGGGAAATGGGTTGTTACGAGTGTTGCACCATATCCCAGTGGAACATTCTGGGGAGTCAAGATGTGAGGCTGCTCTTGCTAAACTGAGGCTCATTCTGAATACTGGGTCGAGAACTTAGTGAGATCTGGTGTAGTTTTTGCTTGCTGGGGCTTCGGGCGTGGGCACCTGGCTTGGCTGCTGCTGTGATGCCCCAGGAAACTTCTCTGAGACCTTCAGCACCATGGCTGCTGCCAGCCCACGAGCAGCTTGCTTCTCTGTTTTGTTCTGCAGTTGGGCATTGATGGGCTGATCGTCACGAACACCACAGTGAGTCGCCCTGCCAGCCTCCAGGGCCCACTGCGCTCCGAAACAGGAGGACTGAGTGGGGAACCCCTCCGGGATCTGTCAACTCAGACCGTCCGGGAGATGTATGCACTCACCCAAGGCAAGGAGTCCCGTGTCTGTCTCCAGATCTGTGGGTGGCTAGGGCTGCAATCTTTGCTCCCTTAACAGCTGCATCCAGCCGGAAGCCACAGGGGCGAAGGCTGCCCGAGCTCCTGGCACTCACCTGGTCTTCCCTTTGTCATGGTGTTGCCTGTGCCTCCCTGCAGGCAGAGTCCCCATCATTGGGGTTGGCGGCATCAGCAGCGGGCAGCATGTGCTGGAGAAGATCCGGGCGGGGGCCTCCCTGGTGCAGCTGTACACGGCCCTCACCTACCAGGGGCCGCCCGTGGTGGGCCGAGTCAAACGGGAGCTGGAGGCTCTTTTAAAGTGAGTTGGGCCATGTGTGGCTTGAAAGAGGAGATTTTTAATGTATCAATTCAGAATCACCCAAATCTAGGGATGTTGAGTCATCCTTCTCTCTCTTTACTTCTCATTCAAAAAGGATTTGAGGGATTTGCTCTGAACCCTGGGGGAACCTTACTCTGTGCTATTCCTTTGACAAGGAACAAAGAGTGGCAAAAAATTTTGAATGGTGGTGTCTACAAGACACAGTTGTCTGTTTATTCAAGAGAGAGGGGCCCTACACATCCTGGTGGCATTCCTGTTAATCCAGTACCATTGGCTCCATGCCAGAAAGCAGGCAGTACTGAAAAGTGATTCCCTTCCTGATCTGAAGACCTGGGCAGATATCTCTTGAGTAGCCCAGATGGAGGCAGTGTAGAGGGCCTGAGATGTGCTGGGATGGGGCAGTGCATTTGCAAAGCTCATAGAACGGAGTAGACGTGGGCTTCCCTTAAGGGTAGTACCCACCCTGTGTCACTGGCTGAATCGCTTTTGTTTATTTCCAGAGAGCAGGGATTTAGCAGAGTCACAGACGCCATTGGCGCAGATCATCGCAGGTGAGGACGCTGTCGGTGGGAAGCCCAAGCCGGTGACCTTCCCTCTGAGCCAGATGGGCCTCTGTGGCTCGGAGGTGACCAGAGGTGCTGCCTGGGGCCAGATCCCCCAGATCCCCAGATCCCTTCCTCGGCGGCCTGGCCGGACAGTGCAAGACAACTGTGAGGGTCACTAGAGCAGCAGACAGCTTCTTCAGGCACTCGGTCAGACCCCAACCCAAAGTCATGATTCTTTCCTGATTCAAATCCCAGGATCCTTAATACCATGTGGACCTTGGATATTTGGGGGAAATCGTGGAAAAAATAAAGCCATTTAAAGCCTGAATTTAATCCCCAGCCTTTTCTGGAGGGCCACTGGCTTCACCCAGGCCCTGCAGGTCCTTCCAGCCTCTGCCCCTGGGGCTCCACAGGAGCTTGGCTGACTTACATTCTATCTTTATTGTCATTTATAACTTGATTTTGAAAATATTTCAAATATAAATAAAAGTTGCCAGAATAGTACAGTGAACTTCATATATACACTTCACCTTGATTCACTGTTAACATTTTTCACATTTGCTTTTCTTTCCTCTCTCCCTTTCCTCCTTCCCTCCCTCTCTGTCCTCACCCCCTCCATATATGTGTAATCATTATTGTTGTTGAACAACATATATGTTGTTGAAGCATATGAGGGTAAGGGTAAGTGACCTTTACCCTTAAGCACTTCAGTGTGTATCTATCTTCCAGGTACATTGAGGTATTAATTTTTTAATTATAAGCTCGGTGTCTTCATTCTTAACAATCCAAAAAATACAGTCCTCCTAAAGCATAAAAGCTTCTACTTCTCCTTCTGCAGAAGTAACTAGCATTTGATGTGTATCCTCCTAGACTTTTTTCTATGAATAATAATTCATTAAAATACATATGCACACACACATATATGTGTACATGTGTGTCTAGTTTTGCATTCCTATGTATTCATGGCATACATAGTATACTTAATGTTTTTGGTTATTTTATCTTTTCACACAAATGGGATCACACCATGAATTTGGTTCTGCAACTTGCTTTCTTTGATTGGGTGTATCACTGGCATTGTTCACATGGGTTCATACCAGCCGGCCTTGCTCTTTTCCATGGGATGTATTTGTTTATTCCCCTGCTGGTGACCACTTAGTTAAATTCCATGGTTTTCCTGTCACAAACTGCCTCAGTGAACACCCTGTACATGCATTTGTGCCTTTGTAGAACAGATTCTGGAAGGTAGGATACTGGTCAAAGGGTTTGTGTGTTTTAAATATTGATAGACAGGGCTAAATTGCTCCATTAAGCTTTTAAGGCTGCCTGTTGCCCATCATGGAGGTGGCCACAGAGGGGACGTCTCCAGTTCTTCCGGCTCTGCCTGTTCAAAGCTACCATTGTGATGTTGGAAGAACGACACGACGATAAAAACTAATACTTCCTGAGTGCTGATTCAGCCAGAGGCTGTGCTAAGGGCTTGACGCTTTACAAGAGAGCAGATGGGGGCCAGAGAGGTCGCAGCTTGTCCAGGTTGACAGGCTCGGAGATTGCCGAGCTGGGGCTGAGCCAGGCTGTCAGACCAGAACCTGTGCGTCTGGTCCCTCCACGAGCTGCAGTAGCAGGCCCGTCCTCTCCTCGGCTTCCCCATGTCCGTTCTCTGCACAGCAAGGTGAAGCAGTACACTGACGGAGAAGTGGGAAGGGGCAGGTAGCCCATCAGGGGTCTGGCAAAAACTGCCACTGTTTCGTCCAAGGATGAAAGTGGGGATGACGTGACTGAACATAACTGCCCTCCCCTCCTGTGTCGATGAATACCGCCCTGACAGCTGAGCCACATCTCCTGTGGGGTCGGGAGGATTTCCGTTCATCTTTTAGAGGCAGCGGTGATTTGGGGTGGATGTGAGCTGCAGCTGTTGGGAGAGTGGAGTCACTCTGGGAGAAGTGCTTGCTGGATAGACAATTTATCACTGTGCATGAAGATGACAGGTAAGAGGCCAGAGGGGTGTAGTCCCCGCTAAGCAAACAAAGAACTATCTATCTTCAGTACCAGCGAGTACTTGGTGAGGGTGGAATCTTTGGGAGGGGTTGTTGATGCCTGGCACACTTCACAGCCACAGAAAACTCCTGTGTTCCCATAACGAATACAGATTTTAGTTTAAATTTGATTTGTTGGTAGCTCCCTGGAGAGGCACGGAATTGCACAATAGAGAAAACATGTAATATTGCCTCATGGTGTAATCTCAGGCCCAGCCAGTGCCCTCTCCCTCTGCCCACACTCCTCCCTTTGCCAAGGAACCAAAAGCCAGTGACCTGCCATCCTTTTCAAAGATCTTTTTCCTGTTTTTATTTTATCATGAAAATAATTATCTACACAGCAATACATTCAAACAATAAACAAATACAGTAACCCCCAAATAAAAGTTGTCTATCTCCCTCCCCTTCAAACAATTCCACTCCCTAAAGGTCATCAGGATCAACTTGTATTTATCTTTCTAGATTTTTCCAGACTGTTCTTTTGTATCTATAAATACATGTATCTCATCCATCTATCATCTGCACTAGCATTATGTAGAAGAGTTTTAGGAACAGTACAAATAACCTTTTTCATACCAAATCATATGAGAGTAGAATGCTGATCTGATCCCATCACCCTGAATATTTTTGTGTGTATTTCTTGCAAACAAGCACATTCTGCTGTATAACAACATTGCAAACATCAAACTCAGGTTATCAGCAGCCTTAAGTTCTTTCCACAGCATGGTAGGCGAGTTTCTTAAATGTCTCCCTTGCAAAAGATGCCCCGTTTGAATCCCTGCACCCTGATGAGTATCCCTTCTGAGACTGTGTAATGTTACATGGCACAGCTGACTTTAAAATATGGAGTTTTCTCAGGCTGGGGCAAAACCGTCATCAGAGAGATCTGAAGCTGTTCTAGTTTGCTAATGCTGCCAGAATGTAAAACACCAGAAATGGATTGGCTTTTATAAAAGAGGTTTTATTTGGTTTCACAGTTACGGTCTTAAGGCCATAAGGTGTCTAAGGTAGTGCATCAACAGTCAGGTACCTTCACTGGAGGATGGCCAGTGGCATCTGGAAAACCTCTGTTAGCTGGGAAGGCACATGACTGGCATCTGCTCCAAAGTTCTGGTTTCAAAATTTCTCCCAGGACGTTCCTCTCTAGGCCTCAGCTCCTCAAAAATGTCACTCTTAGTTGCTCTTGGGGCATTTGTCCTCTCTTAGCTTCTCTGGAGCAAAAGTCTGCTTTCAAAGGCCTTCTCCAAAATGTCTCTGTAAGCTGAAGCTCCTCTCTCAGTTCCAGTGCATTCTCCAAAGTGTCCCTCTTGGCTGTAGCTCCTCTTCAAAATGTCACTCACAGCTGCACTGCATTCCCTCTCTTTGAGTCAGCTCATTTATATGGCTCCAATGATCAAGGCCCACCCTGAATGGGTGGGGCCATGCCTCCATGGGAATATCTCTTCAGTGTTATCACCCACAGTTGGGTGGGGCACATTCCATGGAAACACTCAAAGAATTACAATCTAATTAACACTGATAGGCCTGCCCACATAAGGTTAAGTCAAAGATAATGGTGTTTGGGGGACATAATACATGCAAACTGGCACAGAACCCTAAAAAGGACTCAACGTGCTGCTGCAGCTTTGAAGATGGTGGGGCCCATGTGGGCAGAACTGCAGGCCCTTGAGAAGCTGGGGAGACGCAGGCACTGCGTGAGCTCGGAACTGGATGCCTTCCAGGCCCCCAGCTGCACCTGCTCTTGGCTTTGCCCAGCTGAGCTCCTCCAGCCTTCTGACCTGCAGAACTGTGGACCGATAAATGGGTGTTTCAAACTGCTACATTAGTGGCAATTTGTCATATAGCAATAGGAAACAAATACAGGCTGCCTTCACACTTTGTCGGTAGTCTCAATGTATCTGTTCAAGTAAAAATATCCAGTTAAGAACCACACGTTGCATTTGGGTAAGGTGCCTTGGTCTCCTGTCTGGGAAAGTTCCTGTTTGCCTTGACTTCTTGACCTTGACATTTTTGAAGCTGATAGGCCAGTTACTTTGTAGAAGGTCTCCATTTGGGTTTGTCTGGTGTTGTTCCTGATTGGGTTCAGGCCGTGTTGGCAGGGACGTTACGGACGGGCATCCCATCGGGTGGGCACTTTCAATTGTCCCGTTACAGGTGAGGGTCACTCAGATCACGTGGATGTATGTCCACCAGGCTTCTCCACCATCAAGTTACTTACTCACTTTTCTTTGAAATTAATATTTTGTAGGGAGGTACTCTGAAACTATGTAATCATCCTGTTCCTCAACAAACTGGCATTTTATTCATTTATTAATTTATCAGTTTAGTCTCATAGTTTCCCATTTTATTCAAAGGGTTATAAACTGTTACTACCATTTATTTTTATGATCAAACTGGCCCGCATTTGGCCAGTGGAACCTCTTCGGGTGACTTTTGTGACTCCATCATTCTTCAAGTGCCTCCTTTCTGGCAGAATATATTCCAGGATCATGGGTAACTCCCCAGTCCCAGGCCAGTGACCAGCCATTTCTCTAAGGAGCCCTGATTTTTCTAAAGTGGAGAACAATCTGTGCTGGGCCTGCTCGTTGCCCTGGGTGTTGCTGCTCCCAGGTCCTTTAGTGGACAGAGCTAGGGGATACGCACACACACATACACACAAATGCCTCTGTATTCCTGTGTCTCTATATTGAAAACCATGAATTCAGACTGATACCTTCAAATCCAATACAAAACTACAGGATGCATTCTAGCATCTTCCCACATTTATAATTCCCTTCTCTGTTGGTAAAAAACCTGGCTTCTCTTCTGAATAGATTTCCTATTTGATCAGTCCCCTGGCATGGAACTAATCTACTGCCACCCCGTCCCGTGCCTGGGAGGCCTCCCTTGCTCAGGTTCTGGCATCCTGCAGCGCGCGCGCGCGCGCACACACACACACACACACACACACACACACACACACACTTGTGGACATCCTTCTCGTCCTGTTTGGGCTTTGACACTGCCCCATGCCGCCCGCTTCCCCTTGTCCCTCTCCCCCAGTGCAGGCACCCAGTTTACCCTGCCCTGTCTAATGGCTTTAGGACTGACTGTTCAGGGAAGGGAAGGGGAGGAGGATAATGGGGAAAGTGGCCTTTGGAGGGTTCCTTCTAACAGGCTGCCCTTTTCCCCCTGGAGCACTGGAGCAAGTAATTGACTTTCATCCAGGGGCCACATGGGGTAGGGAGAATCTCATTTCCTAATGTGCACACTCAGAGCCCTGAGAGGCTCACCATTCTGGGGAGACTCATGGGGGGAGGATGAGATTGGCCATGCCTGTGTTTCCCCTTGGGGCCTGGGATAGCCTGCAAAGGTGTTTAAATCTTTGTCTCTTGTTTTCTTGCTGAATGCATAACTGGCACCTTCACTGCCAATTTTGCGTTAGTTAAATATAAGTAGTGAATAAGTTAGTTCTGCAATTTGCTGTTTTTAACATAACATTATGGAGTCTTTCAATGTCAGTCCTTAAGTCTACCTTGCTCTTTTCAACAGCACTTTAGTGTTAAAAAAATTTTTTTTTAACAATTCAAGGTTTTATTAAAAATCGCTTGCAAGTTGAATTAGCAATTTCTCAGTGGTGAAGGGAAATTTTTAATAGTGAAAGAGAATGAGAAATGTGAGTGACCAGAAGAGTGAAAAGTGCTCACCATGACATTAGAGCAGTTACGTGGCTCTAAGTTGTTCTTTTCAGCCTAAGCAGCTCTGTGGAGACTTTTCAAGGATTGAAGCCTTCTCAGGATTTGCAGTTGAATCGAGTTTTGTTTCCTGTCCAGCCCCTCATCTGTTCTTGGCTGCCAGGGGTTTCTGGCTGATCTTTTTCGATTTGTCATTATTCTTCTTTGGCGATTCCAGCTTTGCCTGCCTGTGCCTGCTTTAGAAGTACTTGTATGTCTCAGCGCAGATGTATTCAAAGACATGGGACACACCAAGCTGGAACTGCTCGGCAGTTGGGGTAACCCAGGGTTGTCCTTAGCTTTGAATACTTGCTTCTGCCCAGATAAATCCAAGTTTCCCAGCTCTGGGGGCAGGACCGTCAGGTGGTTGCCCTGGCTGTGGAGCCCCTCGAGCTGAGTCAGCTCCCCTGTCTCCCTGAGCTGCGAGATCAGGTTATTATCCTGTAGGCTGAGTGAGTATCTCCAACTTGGTGAGCTTCCCAGTATCTGGCAGCAGGATTTCAAAATCATTGTCACTTAGATAGAGGGCATGCAGGGTGGTAAGGGAGAAGAAATTCCAGGAAGAGAATTTTCATTCAAGTTGTTGTACATCAAGTCAAAGACCTCAAGAGCTCGTAGAGAGCCAAATCCTTGAAGCAAAGTGTTCAGTCTGTTCGTGCCCAGGTTCAGCTGTTTGAGTTCCCGGAGGCTACTGATCTGCGTGGGAATCTCCTCAATCTGGTTATTGAAAAATTTCAGCACTTCCAAATTCTTCAGTTTGGCTGTATTTGGTGGCAACGGTTAGCTGGTTGAGGCTGAGGACCAGCTGTGGGACGCGGGACGGGAACAGAGGCTGCCGACCTCCGGCAGGTTGGAGGTGCTGAGTCGCCCCAGCTCGGGCAGCTCTTCTCCCGGCTCTGCTCCGCCACCTTCCTTGGGGACTTGGGCTGGGTCACAGGGCAGCAGTTGCCAAGTGGCCTGAGACGCTGCAGATCCGCGCCCTGGCCACAGAGATGCTCCTGCTGGCGCTCCGCGTGGGTGCTCTCACCTGGAGCCCTTTGGTTTTCTGCAGGATGGATATATCAGCATTTACGGGTGGATGGACAGGTGGCTGTTTTCAGCTTTTTGTGTCACAGTGGGGGCTCAAGACCAGCCCTGTCTCCCCACACCCCCAGGTCTGAGACACATCCTTGCTGACTGTGGGGATTTGGCTCACTGGTTTGTGTATCTTTGTGCTCTTCCAGGAGAATTTCTGTAGAGTAGATTCCCAGAAGTAGCAGTGTTAGGGCAAAGGTTATATGTACTTAAAAATGTTGAAAATTATTGCCAAGCTGACATTCAAAAGTGCTGTACCAACTTACACTTTCTCACCAAATTTGTAAGAGAGGGCACACTTCTTATGTTGACCTGCACTGGACTTCAGAGTTCTGGGTCTGGAATAATACGCTCTTCCTTCTGTACTTTCCCTCTTTGGAAGCTCTGGGAAAAGCTTATTTATGGCTCTTCCATAGTGGAAAGAAAAAACAAATAAAAGGAACAGTGTGTTTAGTAAGCCACTTGGGCTAGTGCCAGAGTGGTTACCACATCTGTTTGTGTGTGTCTGTGTGTGCATGTGTTTAAGCTTCCTCTAAGTCAGACCACAGGGAAGGACAAAAGAAGGGGTGCAGTTTTCCTGGATTCACCCATTGTCTCTTATCTTGGAGTGAGGCCTGTGAGGGGCTCGGCTCTGGCTCAGTAAGGACTGGGGTTCCTTCACACAGTTTACTTCAAAGCTGTAGGTACAACAAGTCACACACACTCAGTGTTCCCCAAAATTCCATTTCCCTGCCGACCTTCTGATAGGTTGCTTCTGGCTCAGGTTCTGCAGCTAATACTTTTTTGCCCAGTTATCCATGAAGGCCAATGAGGAAAACATCCCGTCAGAATGGGAGGTCTCCAGGAAGAGCAGGAAACTGAGATACGGAGTGTGAGATAACCTGCTCACTTTCACCTCAGGAGCCAAGGCTGCACCTCGGAAGGCTCAGGAGGTTCTTGGTGGCATCACTCAGGACACAAAGCTGTCAGGACACCGAAGTTTGGTCCCCTCTTCTCTGGGGGCAGGCGGGAGGGCACAGGCTCCATCCAGGAGAGGATCGTGCTATTCAGCCCCAGAGACTGGCCATGCAGGACGGTCAGGCAGCTTCTCATTTGATAAAAGAAGGCCGACAGCTGGATATTTTAATGGGAAATCTCCAGTTTTTAAAATTTGGGGCTGGTATTGTGCCAGTCCAATAACTCTGGTCTGTTGGCCACCAATTTGCTCTGGACCATACCAACCCTCGCAGCAGTTCCTGACGCCCAGGAGACCGGAGCGCTGGCAGAGAGAGGATGAGGGCTTTCAGGAGAATGGCTCATCCCACTCGGGCAGGCAGGAGGGCACCAGGAGGTGTGCTGCTGACCCTCACCCATGGTGGGGAGGAGGGGCGAGAGGGTAGACTGGGGTCCGACAGTCCCTGGTCCTCCACTTACAGCTGTGTGCCTTGAAAGATTCCCCAACCTTTCAGTGGCCCTGTTTTCTCATCTTTAAAGCCAGTGGTTTTGAGGATTAAATAAGATCCTAATAGCAAATAAAAAAGATGCATGCTATGCCAGGCACGTTACATACTTGTTAATTGTTGGCAATCATGTAAACTTTGTGTGCCTCAGTTTCCTCATCTGTAAAATGGGGATCATGATACCACCCATCTCAAAGGGTTATTATGGGATTAAATATGGTATGCTCACCACAGTGCTTGGCACATTCTAAACTCATGAGTGTTAGCTATTATTCTTACTATTTCTAATCATCACAAAAAACCCTGTAAGTAGGTATGAATGACTTTATTTACAGATAGAATTAGGACTTCGAGAAATTAAGTAACTGTCCCACACCACACAGCTAGGAATCAGCAGAATTGGGGCCCTGGAGCCCGAGTATCTTCTCCCGATGCAAGTAAAGAGGTTTCAGAGGGAGCATGGCCACACTCGCACCTCGGAGCTCCACGGAAATGGGGAGCATTCCATAGCACCCACAATGCCATCCAGGGTCGAGCTGTGAGTCTCCAAAATTTAGGTGGCTCGGAACAATGGTAATCATGTCTTATCTCTCACAGCACCTGTGGGTCAGGAATCCAAGAGCAGCTTATCTGGGTGGTTCTTAATCAGGGTTTCAGGAGGTCGCCACCAAGACAATGCCCAGGATCACAGTCATCTGAAGAGTTAACTGGGTCTGGAAGATCTGCTTCCAGCACATGGCTGATGAGTTGGAGGTGGCCGTTGGCTGGAGGCACCAGAGGATCTCACCAGGAGCTGCTTGAGTGTCCTCACAACATGACTTCTGCCAGAGAGAGCTGTCTGAGAGAGAGCAAGGCAGAAACCATGTGCCTTTCATGACCCAGTCTCAGAAGTCACCCACTCTTACTAATGCCATGTTCAGTTCTATTTGTTAGAATAGGGTTGCCACTTTTAGCAAAACAAATAAGCAAGCAGGCAAACAAAAAATCAACAGGACATCCAGTTAAATTTGAATGTTAGCTAAACAACGAATAAATTATTAGTGTAAGTATATCCCATGCAATGTTTGGGATATACTTATATTAACATGTATTCTTTGTTTACCTGAAATTCAGATGTAACTGGGAGTCGTGTGTTTTATTTGGCAATCCTATGTTTGAAACAAGTCACTTAGCCTACAGGATAAGGGAAGTAGGTTCCATTTTGGAAAGTTTGAAAGCTGGAGTGTCAAAAACTTTTTGGAGATATTTTTTAACCATCACAAGCAGGATTTTGAAAAAGTTCAGTTGGTCCTGGTGTCTGTGGATAATTGCATGGGAGCCTAACGGGATGAAGGAATAAGTCTGGGACAAGCCAGGTCACCTTCCTCATAGCCTGGCACATTTGTAAGTTTACAGTGAATCACGCGTAGTATCTTTTTTGATCCTCAGGCAGCCTTGTGAGGTAGGTGAGGCAGCAGTCGTGGTCCGCATTTTCCAGATGGGGCAACTGAAGTTAAGCCCCTTGCTCTACCATATAAGCTGTCGCTGAATCATATTCTAGCTCCTGCCATGTTGTTATCTCAAATAGGTGGTGGCATTTGTGGATCCTTGCTGCCACCAGATACTGGGTGATAGAGGAAGTCCTTTGGAGAAGTTGAGGTCCAAGATCCATTCTTCTCTCCCCACACCCACAGGTCTGAGTTAGGGTCTTGCTGTGACTGTGGGGATTTGACCCACCACTCTCAGACCCTTTGGGCTGACTGGCTGTAAATTGCCTATAAGAACATCTTTCCTTTTCAACAGGAGGCAGTCATCCTCACGTCAGAAAGACTGTGGCAAGCCAAACCAAATAGAGAATTACCCCCCCCCACCAAATTTAATTATAAAAAATTTTAAACATACGGAAAAGTTAAAAGAATAGGAATATAAATTTCCATACCCCTTCCACTTAGACTTAGTAATTCTTAGTATTTTTGCATGTTCTCTTTATCAACCATTTACCTAACTTGTGTACTGATTTATATTTTGATGAACCATTTTGAAGGAAGTAGCAGACGTATGGACACTTCAGCCTGCGTCTCCTAAAAATAAGAACCTGCTTCTCTATAACTCTAATTCCATTATTACACCAAAGAAAATTAGCCATGATTTTCTATATCACTTAATATCCAATCCCTCTTCAAATTTCCCCTTTTGTTTCCAAAATATCTTCTATAGCCAGTCAAGGCTCATCATATGTCTCTTTTAATCTGAAATTTTTACCTCTGAAGTGATCAGGCTGGTTGTCTTGTAGACGATTCTACATTCTGGATATGTCTGAATAAATAGGGAGTTTATAGCAAAAATAGAAGGTAACAATAAGTTATAAACTTTCAGGACTTGGACTTGGGGCAATACTAGATAATTTATTTCTTTAAAATTAAAAGCAATTTGTAACCTTTGTCCAATGCATAATATAGATATGAGAAAAGTAACTTAGTTTGCATAGTAAGTTGGGGACATGTGAATTGTATTTCATTCTTCAGAATAAATGACATAATCAAAGCTTATCACTTCTGGTTGTTTTTAATCACGCATTTCTGCCCTCTCCTGAAGGCAGAGGTCTCTACTCCACAAGTGCTTCCTACATGGACAGTACACATTCTCTCAATCCAGGCAGAGTTCTCTTTTGTTCCTTGCGTACTCAAACTGTTGCTGTCCATACTGCTATGACAGAGAACCTGATTGCCAAAACTCTCAAGACTCAGGATGTGAATAGACTTTGTGTCAAACTCAAGGGAAGAATAGACAGAAATCTAGTTGCTACCCCAGTATCCATTTTCCCCTTTTTTCGTAGTAAGAACCTGCACATTTCAACTGGCACATGGCTGCCCAGAAGAAAGCCTATGTTTCCATCCTCAATGAGAGGAAATTCTGCTCAATGAGATATATGTGAAAGTGTTTGCAACTCTGGAAAGCCTCCTGCTGCCTGGAACACGGGAATGATAACTGGATCTCTGGCAGCCATTTTGGACCTGAGGATAAGAGCCACACTCTGGGGGTGGTAGAGGCGAAAGCTGGAAAGAAGTTCATGGAACTGCCATACCAGCTCTGTTTGCCTACCTCTGCGCCTCTTTCACTTGGGAAAATAAACCTGTGCACTTAGGTCACTAATGAAATCCCAGCTAATAAAGAAGGCAGGTTGAGGCCTACTGTAATCATTTCAGCATTTCTCAGTCCTCTGGGCCTAGATCTTTGGAGCCAGCATGCCGTGAGAATGTGCTCAGACGATCATGCTTCCCTCTAGTCTTGGCTTCCTGTTGTGTTGAATGGACCTTGGCATCAGGGAAATTTCCTGTAAGAAACTTGTGGTTATAAATGTGGGAAATGAAGTTCATGTGGCTTATCAGTGTCAGAGGACACTGGGGACAGAGCTGATGGTGTGCATGCAGGGTCCGAGTGGGAATGATCCACAGTTGGCACACAATCTCAGTTGGCACACAATGGGTTTGTGAAATGCCCGGGCATCAATACAGGAGTGAGGTGCCAAAGGGCAGGGCCTCCGGGAGAGGAACATGATCAACATATGCAGTCCTCACATACCTGCCAGCCAAGGAGAGGTTTCTGGGGTGTTGAAAAACTCCCTCTTTGCTAAGCATCCCGCAGGGAACGAAAGGAGCTGAGGTGTGTGAAGGCCGTCTGGCTGAACCGCCAGCATCCTGTTCACCAGGTTGACCTGAGTCCAGGAAGACAGCTGAGGTTTGAGGGTCTGAACGTTCCTCACGTCAGCCCGAGCTGCTTCTCACCCCAGGCATGTGGAAAACATTCTCCTGGTAGCAACCCTGGTGCTGCCATTTC
>PVKY010005054.1:0-17893 GCA_004027775.1 Bradypus variegatus
GTGATCGCTGAGTCACCCCGAAACCCCTCTCGTCACGCAGGTGTGGTCAGGCCCATGTAGTTGTGATGGCAGGGATGAGCTTTACCTACACTGGGAGCCGTAGGGACTGTGTGCATGTCACGATAGTCAAAGGCAAAGCAACAGAAATCCAGCTTAAAATAGGCTGAGCAAAAGCAGTGACAGTATTGGCTTCTGTAGTTGGGAAGCCTGGTAGTGAGTTTGGTTGATTCAGTCAAGCAGGGTCATCAGGACAGGTTTTGGCCGGCCTTTCTGGGTGATGGCCTCATTCCCTTGGACTGACGAGCTTCTCCGTTCCTCCTGGAGGGGTGGGTGGGAGGAAGCAGCCACTGTCCCGGACAGCCGTAGCTTTGCCTCATCCCAGTGAGGAACCCCAGGCAGGTAATGTCTCCGCTCACTGGAGTGTACATGAATCCCAGGGAAGGCTGATTGCCAGGCCTGGGTAACATGCCCACCTCTTTGGAGGAGGTTGGGGGACAGGGCAGTGCACAGCAGAAGGGCGGATGGCTTTTACCATCCGCGGATGGCCAGCTTCTGAGTGGACAACAACCACAGATGTCTGCCCGTCTGCCATGCGCTGGTACTTAACCTGCCTGTGTTAGGCACCTTGAGGAAACAGGCCCAGAGAGGGTAAGAAACTTGTCTGACGGCACACGACTTGGAAGTGGCAGTGCTGAGTGTGAACCCATGGTGGTCTTTAGACACCCCTGCCCTGCATCTCTCCCGTGAGGTCTGGCAGCTGGTTCCCGGTGGGGCTGGAACTTAAACCCAGTGCCTGGGCCCACCGTGGGTCCTTTTCCTTTAGCCACATCTGCTGCTTGTGAAGCAGGGAGGGCAGTGGGATTCGGGTTTTCTAAAGTTCTGCCAAGTCCTCTGGACATTGGGTGTGTCGTTCCCATGGGATGGCTGCCCTCACAAAGTATCTGAAGCTCCCTCCATGGGAGAGTCACAAGCCGGTGTCTCTGTGTGTCTGCAGGGAGCTACAACCTCACCAGCGTGCTGCCCAGTGCTCCCGACATGGCACAGTTTAAGCAGGGCGTGAGATCTGTGGCCGGAAAGCTCTCGGTCTTTGCTAATGGTGTCATGACTTCTATTCAGGTGAGTGAAACTGGGGCGAAATGGGGGAGAAACTGGGGGGAAACTGGGGTCTCATAGATCTGAAAATGAGATTTGGACCACTCTTAATTGGCTGGAAAATTAAATTTGAAATTACTGGTTTATATGTTTGCTGCAGTGTAACCCAGAACCATATGAAAACCAGAAATTACGATTTCTATATTTGTTTTAAGTTTCTAAATTATGACTCTAGGGAGAATTGTTACAGGAATTCTCATGATCATCATTTTTTTCTATATTGGAAAATACACAGAAGTATTAAGAAAATAAAAATTACCCATATTCCCACCTCACAGAGATAACTTACGTTAACATTTTGGGTACATTTTATTTTAGTTTTAGATTTTTATGCATCTTTATTAATACAGTTTTACTGAGATACATTCACATACCCTACAGACATCCACAGTGTGCAGTTATTCACAGCACCATCATACAGTTGTTCATTCATCACCAGAATCAATTTTTGAACCTTTTCCTTACTCCCCAAAAAATAAAAATAAAAGTAAAAAAGAACACCCAAAACATTCCATTCCCCCCATCCCACCCTATTTTTAATTTAATTTTGTCCCCATTTTTCTATTCATGTGTCCATGCACTGGATCAAGGGGTGTGAGCCACAAGGTTTTCACAATCACACAGTCACATCATGTAAGCTACAGTTATACAGTCGTCTTCAAGAATCAAGACTACTGGGTTGCAGTTCAACAGCTTCAGTTATTTCCCTCTAGCCATTCCAACACCATAAAAATAAAAAGGGATGTCTATATAGTACATGAGAGTACCCTCCAAAGTGACCTCTCAACTCCATTTGAGGTCTCTCAGCCACTGAAACTTTATTTCGTTTCATTTCACTTCCCCCTTTTGGTCAAGAAGATTTTCTCAATCCCATGATACTGGGTCCAGGCCCATCCCTGGGAGTCATGTCCTGCATTGCCAGGGAGATTTACACCCCTGGGAGCCAGGTCCCACGTAAGGGGGAGGGCAGTGAGTTCACCTGCCCTGTGGGCTTAGAGAGGCCACATCTGAGCAACAAAGAGGCTCTCAGGGGGAGACTCTTAGGCACAGTTATAAGTAGGCTTCACCTCTCCTTTGCAGCAACAAGCTTCATAAGGGCAAGCCTCCCAATCAAGGGCTCATCCTACTAAATTGTTAGTCCTCAATGTTTGTGAGAATATTAGATGGAGAAGTCCAACACCTCAATGTTTGTGAGAATATTAGGTGGGGAAGTCCAACATTTCCGCATTTCCCTCCAGTTCCTCAGAGGCCTTTGCAAATACATTTTTATTCTAATATTTATACCTACTGCTGCTAACCCTCCTATCAACTAACCCCAAACTCATCCTAGGGTTACCAAATTCTCCCAAATTACTCCGATGTATCGGGGCTTCCCACTAACCTGTACAAACCTGCCAGATCTCACTTCCTATTCAGAATTCCATGTAGTTAGGGTGTTTGAATAAGCTGACCATACAAGATAAATTATCTAGTGTGCTGCAGAGAATATAGGTCCTGCACCAAATAAACATCTCTTCTCTTGGTCTCACATGGAAGTTGAGGTTTTAAAACACAGTCAGTATCTTCCTTTACCCTTTGGCCTGATTTGCCCTGGTCCTAACCATATCTGCTTCATTCATATCTCTTAATTGAAGCCTGAATTCTTTTCAGTATGCATAATTTTGTAAATTAAAAAGAGATTATATTATATATATGATTTTTTATCCTGCTTTTCTCCATGATGTTATGTTATGAGCATTTCCATGTAACTAAAAATTCTTCAGAAGCCAAATTCTTTTGAGTGAAAATATGTGTCATAATTTGACTATCCCCCTAGTTGGATCTTTAGGTTGGATTTCCATCTTTTAAGCAAGGCATGGATGAAACATCCTTCTGTATACTAATGTAAGGCTATTTCTGATGATATGGAGGACTTAATTCTTGAGCCTTCTTGTTTGTGTCGAGTTGTCTTAGAAGGACTCTGTTGTTGAGGTAAAACTGGCCACGGGAGGAGGACCGTGTTGTCAGGGGCCTCTGTCAGGGGTGCCCCCCAGGGGTTCCTGGTCCCCACAGGTGCTCTTCTGGCCACAGGGCAGGGAAGTGTGGGGGTGCCCCCACCCGAAGAAGTCCCTTCACCTGAGGCTCTGGTGGGCGCTGCTGTGGGCCCCTGGGTTGGAGTTCCCAGAGCCCTTCCCCGTCCCCGAGGTCAGTGGAGCCGCACATGAGTCCTCCGAGTGGGCGACGTCTCTATTTCGTAGTTGAGGAAACGGAGGCACACAGGATCCCTCAGAATTCCCAGGATCCCAGAATGGTGGGATCAGGGCTTGAGACCAGGGCCTCATCTGGCCATGGAGTGAAAGCTCAGAGAACCTTCATCTGCGCCGCCTGCCTGCTTCCCAGCCCCTCCCCAGCGACCCGCCCCGCTTGTGGACCGGGAAGCCGAGGTCGCCCATGCCAGAGGCAGGTGTTAACCCGAGTGTGGGTGCAAAGCCGCGCGGGGCTGCAGCACGTCTGGCACATTCGTCGCGGGGGATTGTGCGGACTGTGACGTCAGTGTGTTAACACTGAACGTTCCGTGTGTGTGAGGATGAGGAAGTGATGCTGAGCATTCGTGAGCTTTCATTTGGGTTCTTGTTTCTCTTTAGGATCGCTATGGTTCTTAACAGTCGTGACGTGAGATCTGTTTTCTGGAGAAATTACTTTTTGAATGAACCAGTAACCACATCCATTGGAAACTGCCATGAAAACCAGGCAGTTCTGCAGATTGGTTTGCAGCTTTTCACATCGTATGTATACGTTTCTGACTTTTAGTATTTCTTTAGAGAAATTTTTATTTTGGCAACAGGAGAAGCTTTCCTGTAATTTGTTTTGCCTGCCCTCCCTGTGGCTTGTCTGTGCATGTCCATGCTGTTTTTCCCTTGGAATCTTTTGTCCCATTGGCTGGGGCCATAGACACAAGTCCCCGCCACCTGTCTCCCCAGGGACTGAGCCTTCATCTCAGGGGCCTCAGTGCCGCGCAGCTCACGGGCATAGGGCTGCTGGCAGCAGCGTATGCTGGCTCGGCCTGGAGAAACAAAGTTCACAACACATATTTCATTAAAGAGGAGCAAAGAATAAAAAAAACGACCAAAAATGACTGATGTCTAATTTGACAGATTGCTTTGTTTGTATTTCTATATGTTAAAGTGATTTAAAAATAATGTTTAAAGTCATCTGTCCCTTTGTAAATTATTTTGTATGATCTATAGATTTAAAAATATTTTTCAGTGAGGGCTTTTAACAAACCTAAGCTTTCTCATTGCCAAGGGAATTAATTTTGTCTTTTGAGAAGGTACAGCTGGTTGAACTTAGGAGAAATGTAAGATGAAAACTCCCTAAGTGCATTTATAAATTGATGTAGTATACCGAATTAAAACTGAGTAAGGTAAGAAGATACACCTGCAGAAAATATTTCAGCATGTGGGAAAATAGAAGTTGTAATTGGGTCATTTTGTTAATATTTTTCATCTTAATCTTGGTTTTCAAAAAATGACAGAATGTGTATAAATGACTAAAGAAAAGTAATTTGGCTGTGTTTTAGACAGCACAGAATATATTGTTCCGCACAGTAGAATATATTTGAAATTTGATCAACCAAAACTGTGGTTTCGATTGAATATTTTGTGAATCTTTCTTAAAAGCTCACATTTGTTGACTTCTAAATATAATAAACAGTTACAGCAGATTGTGTTGCCTACATTTTTTACACAGAGCTTTTGTACTAAATCATAAATTAGGGCTCAGGATATAACATTGAATTAAGCAGATATATCTGTTCTGACGTTTGGTAGGGCCTGGATGTACCGTTGCCGTTAAGCGGGGTGATGTTCGCAGTGTAGTAGCAAAGTGGGGCGACCTTGTTAGAAGTTCGGGTCTGTGGGCAACCCCCCTCCTTGGTGGGCCTCGTGCTCTCTCCCCAAGGGGCTGGGGTCTTTAAGACCCAAGGTGTAGACGGGAAACTCCCACACGTTGAGCCTGCTCCAGGCTGTCTTGTTCCCCTCACAGAAACCCTCGGAGCAGGTTTTGTTCTCATTTTTAGAGAGAGGAAGTGGTGCTCTTAAAGGGCAAGGGACCGCCCCAGATCTCACCCTCTGACTTGGAGCATGGCCGTGCCCCCTCCCCTTGTGGACTTTCCTCCCCCGAGAGGGCCTCGGCACCTTTCCATCTCCGGGCCTCGCTGGGACACCAGCTCCAACTTTTCCTAAGACTCAGAGCCCAGCAGTCAAGGATATTTCGAACACTGCTGGGTGTGTCACACGAGCAGGGCTGGTTCATACCACCCACGGCGGGTGCTAGGCTCACTCCTGCACTTGTGTGCGGGCTGTGTGTGTGTGTGAGAGAGAGAGAGAATTCGCGCCTTGGTGTTTTGTTTTGCAATCAGTTTGCATGAGTGCTTCATAGCTTAAAAGATGTTGGTTAATATTTGTTTTAACTAAATGCATTTTACATCTCCTGTTCCAATTACCAAGCAAATGGTGATATGACCATCCACTACCCTGCGGCTGTGCGCTGCAGATGTCAGCAGTGTGGCCAGAGGCACCGCTGGGTGCACCCTGGGGTGGGAGGCCCTGGGGGGGACCCGGCCACCACCCTGAGCCGAGGCCCCTGCTAGCCCAGGCCCTGCTGTACGGCCAGTCCCCAAGCAGCCCCACTTCCAGTCCTGGGGAGCCAGCAAGGCCTGGCCTGTGGGTGAGCGCTGCTGCTTCACAGGGGTGTTTATTATGCATTTGTTCTTGGGAGCAAAGCTGAGCGATGGCCAGAAGATATTTCTGAGCCTGTGTGCCAAGAGGAGCAGGGAAAGCAAAGGAGGGGTGCGGGGCCGGGGAAGGACTGTTTGCTTCAGTGTCACGTAGCCTTTACCAGAAACACGTCCTCTTCAAAACGCAGCATGTTTCCATCACCTTAAAAAGACTGGGAATGCAGGTGCATGGAGGGAAATGTGGGTGCTGCCTTGGAGAGGAAAGGCTGCAGTGAACGCGTCCACCAGCAGGGTGCCAGCGAGCTCGCAGCAGGGAGCAGAGACGAGCCAGGCTCGGGGTGGGCCCAGGTGACGCCATCCAGCCCCATTTTAAACCCTGGAGCCTGGGGTCCCTCAGTGGGGGTGCCCACCCAGCGCCCCGCACCTCCCGCCTTACTCGGCAGCCTGGACCTCAGCTGGAGGCTCAGCCTCCCTCTCCCATCTGGGCTGCCACTTCTCATTCAGACCAGCAGCACCAAACCCGCACCCACCACTGTCACCCACTCCAGCCCGGCCTTACAGCCCAGGCCCAAAAGCTGGTGGGTGAGTCGGACCCCACCTCACACCCCACACCCACCGCCACTGCTGCCACCCCGTGCCCAAGCCCGCCAGCAGCCAGGGGGCCAGGCCCTGCCACCCTGCACCCAGGACCCTCCGGGCTCCCGCTGCTCAGAGCACACACCCAGCCCCTGGGGACCGGCTTGGCTTCCTGCAGCTGCCAGAACGAAGCACCACAAATCGGGGGGCTTCAAACAGCAGGATGTAGTGTCTCACAGTTTGGGAGGCCAGACATCTGAAATCCATGGGAGACCCCTCCTCACCTCTCCCCAGCTTTGGGAGGTTTGCAGCAATCCTTGGGCCCCCGTCCCTGCCTCAGGTGTCATGCAGCCTCCTCCCCTCTGTCTGTCTGTCCACTCCCCTTCTTACAAGGACACTGGTCATGTTGGGCTGGAGTCCATCTGCACCAGCGTGACCTCATATTGCCTGTTTTGTTTTAAATTTTTTATTGTGGTAAAATATATACAACCTAACATTTCCCATTTCATCCACTTTCAAGTTTACAACTCATCACCACCCTGACCTCGTTTTAACCGGCCCAAATCCGCTGAAATGACCCTATTTCCAAATAAGGTCACATTCCCAGAGGCTAGGGATTTGGGTTTTAACATGTTTTCTTTTGGGGGAGACACAGTCACCCATCAAGGGACCCAGACCCCCGCCTCTGGTGCCATCTCAGGGCCCTACGCCCCTCCTGTGTCCACAGCCGGAGACCCCCCCCCCAGCCAGTTCATACCTTCCCTCAGTGTCAGCTGCTCAGGGACCTTGGTGGCCCTCGTTAAAGTTGCCACCCTGCTGCGCTGAGGCTCCTCACCCCCCAGTCCTGCTCTCTTTCCCCCTTGTCCACACCACCTGCCTTCTGTTTCGGGCTCCCTGTTAGAGTGTAAGCTCCACGGGGACAGGGGTGCACTGCTGTATCCCGAGAGCTCAGAACTGAGCCTGCACATAGTAGGTCCTTATAGAATATTTTGAATGAAGGGATTTCATCCTCCCAACACCCCTTGAGGAGGGCATCGCTGGGGCGCACAGAGGGGAAGGAGCAGGTGGTGAGGGGCCGTGGTGGGGGTCACAGACCCAGCAGTGCACCTTAAACCCCTACTCCTGTTTCACCTCCAGACTCTCATTGGGTTTATGACCATCCCTTTCCCTTCCCCCACACGGCCCCCAACATCATGGGGGGCCCCGAAGGCTGCAGTGTGATAAAAAGTGGGTGACCAAGGCAGGTGGACACGGTTGGGGGTGGGGCGAGCAGAGGACCTGGACACCCCACATCTGGTTCTGGCTGGCGACCGGGTGACGCTGGCCTCTGGGGTCCAGGCCCCTGCCTCGGTCAGACCCTGAGGAGCCAGCCGCACGGCCCCCTCCCCATGGCTGGCTTGGCCGGGCTCTTTGTACTGTGTCAGGGGGCGGGGGGGCAAGCTGTAGAGGCCCCTGTGCACCCCCCCTTCCTGTTATTTGGGGCCCATCTCCTGTTATTTGAGGTTCTTACCGTCCCATTTGCCCAGGCCATTTGTCTCAACTGAAACAAGAGCAGTGGCCATCAGGCGGCCAGACGTCAGGGACGGCGAGAGAACACACACTGGACCTGTCTGCCACACAGCTCCTTTGCGCACAGGCCCTGCTGCCTGTCGTCTGTGCCAGTCCCTCTCCATGGGCGCCTGATGTACGCCCGCCACGAAGGGCTTGTGCAGGGCACCTGGGCAGGGAGAGCCACCTGCGAGGGCCCCTGTGCCCGCACCTGGGCTTAGGGCAAGGCCTCTGTGATGCCAGCCAGAGAGGAAGGGGATGTGCCCCTTACGTGACTCCACTGCCTTCCTTCCAGAAAGTCCTCAAATCTTTCTCCCAGGCCCCACCTGTTTCCCCTCCAACCCACACATAAGCCATGACCTCCCTGCCCTGAGCCTCCAGTTCCTGCCTCAGCACCCTGGTGACCTCCTTCCTTTTATTGCTTTTGGCTGTGTCCTTTTCCGCACCTCACACCACAGACTGGGCTCTGGGGGAATGGGGGCGTGACTCGGGCACTGGCTGCCACCAGACGCTGACTACGCACTGCCCAGGCATGGGGTCCAGGCTTGTGTGTTCCCCTGGAATGTCTGGGACCCCTCCTTCCGGCAGGCCCTGCAGCACCCAGGCTGACTCCTCCCTCACTTCCCCCAGCCTGGTCCTCACCTGCTGCCATGGCCTTGTAAGAGGCAGCACCACAGAGCCCCTGTCCATCACCCCCGCAGCACCCGCCCAGCACCTGTCCATCACCCCCGCAGCACCCGCCCAGCACCTGTCCATCACCCCCGCAGCACCCGCCCTGCAGCTGTCCATCACCCCCGCAGCACCCGCCCAGCACCTGTCTATCATCCCCGCAGCACCTGCCCAGTGCCCCAGCACTTGCCCAGCTCTTCTCCCAGCACCCCCCAGCACCAGCCCACCTGAGCTTGGGTCACCCTGTGGCTGCCCTCACCGTCCACATCCAGACACCACTGGTCCATAGATCTTCCCTCCCGAGGGTCCCTGAGGGCCCCCCACCCATGGGCTCCCTGCGGCGTTAGGCCTCCGTGTCTCTGTTACAGCTCAAAAGTGAGTCCCCACCCGAGGTGCTTAAACGCAGTCAGCAGACACCGGGATTTTGAGAAAAGGTTTGATTAGCAAAGGCTAGCCTTGTGGAGACAAGAGAATATATAGTTCCCCAGCTCTGTCTCCCCGAGCTGGAAAGGGGAGGGATATTTACTGGATTAAACAAAGGGCGGTGGCACTGAGGCTGTTAGGGCTGCCGGCACGTAAATAATGAAATTCAGGGCTGCTCGTTGGTTGTTAGCCTTGGCTGTGTCTGCAGTTAAATTCGGGATCGCACGTTGGCTGCCGTCATTGGCTGCTGGGTTATCCCAGGGATTGGGCTTGGGCCGTGGCTGGAATTTGTAAGGCCCGACCTCTTGCCACTTTCAGGCCCGGTGTTCCTCTTTCCGGCTGTCCTGGCTTATTTTGATTTCTCTCGCAGGGTGTTTTATGTCCAGGGTCACTTTAAGTTCAGGTCTTGGTTAAAGCTAATTAAGGCTGGTCTGGCTCGAGTTGTTAAAACAAGTTTCTAAGGGGTGTGTAGGTGGGAATTTTGGAGAAAAGAGGCATGGAAACTTTTGCAACTCAAGGAGGAAGCTGCTTCGGCAGTGGGCGGCTGGGGCAGTTATGGAATACGGGTCAGGGTCCACTACGTGCCTGGCCTGGAGGACTCTGTGGCCCCCCAAGGTCCCTTCCTCTAGCCCAGCCTCCCACCCACCCTGCTCCCCCTGGCCCTTTAAGAGCTCCCCGTCTCCCCCCAGCTGGCAGTTCTGCCCTGCTCCCCGCTCAGCCCCTGGCCTGGCCCCCCACGCACACGTGCTTCCCTCCAGGACATGTGGGCACCAGGGGGCTGGGAGCTGGAGGTGAGCAGGCACCTGGGGGAGCCCAGGGGTGCACCTGCAGTGACCTCCACCCTGGGCAGGTAAGGCCTCATGCCCCTTGCAGTGCAGTGCTGTCTCACTATCGTTCGTTCGTTCATTCGTTCATTCATTCATGCCAGCTCCTCCTGTGTGCTTTCATACGCCCTGTAACCATCATCCAGACCCAGAAGCGGAACTTTCCCTCTGCCTCTTGGCCCCACCCCATCTCCTGAAGAGATGTAGTGAAAAAGAGCCCTTTAATTGGGGTCCAGAGGCTCAGGTCGAAGGCTGCCTTGCCACTGCCCAGTCATGGCATCTGTGATGTGGGGGTATACTTCCTGCTTGGGGTCCCTCCTGTGGACCCCAGAGGCTCCCGGAGGAGGCAGGCTGAGGTCACCCGCAAACCCAAGTGCTCTCTCCTTGGTGGTTTGGCTTGGGTGGCAGGGCTGCCCCTGGCGGGACACAGGAAGGACACCTTGGGATGGGGTGCCGGTGCCGCGCCCTCTGTGTGCTGTGTCCCCCCAGGCAGAACCTCTGGGGCTGGACCAGGTCCAGGCTCTGTCACTGGCTGCAGTGACTCGGCAGCATGAGCCGAGCCTCAGTGCCCCAGCCGCTCCGTCCGGGAGGTGAGACCCGTGTGGCATGTCAGGCTGGGGCCTGGCTGCCAGGCAGTGGTGGGGAGCAGGGAAGGCCCCCCATGACCACTTTCTTTCCTCTGAGCCTTGGATGGTTCCATGCCTTTAACAGGAGCTTCTCTCTCTGCCTCTAACTAGTCTTAGACCCTGTGGCCAGGCACGTGCTGCTCCTTCCATTGTCCATCCGTCCATCCATCTCCTTTTGTCTTGCAGCCTAACATGCTCCCAGGTTCTGGGGATTGGCAGGTGGCGTTGGTGGGGCCAGCCTGCTTGCCACAAGAGCTCTGGCCTTCTCTCCTCCCTCCTCGGCTCCCTGAATGCCACCCTCTACATGGGGCTTTTAATTTCCTTTTTTGTAATCTGAGCAACCCAAGAGGAAAGACCAAGGTAGCGGCATCAGCAGCTCCCCTGGTGGAGTGTCCAGGGGGCCCCTCACAGTGCCCCTGCAGGGGTGCAGGGGGCTGAGCATTCTGTGGAGCTCTGCCCTTAAATATGGGCAGAAAGCTCAGGATCTCCAAACACTTGAGAAAAGCAAATGATACAAAAAACGAAGACCAAGCAAAAATCAGAGAAAGGGCCATTTAGAGGAAAGGCCTGATGCAGGGAGATAAAAAAAAATTAACCATAATTAAAATCCTCATGGAGAGAGGGACAGATACTGTACCTGTCCAGCGGTAACTGGGTGCTACAAAATTGAACCATTGGAAAATAAGAGAGAGCTCTTGGAAATTAAAAATATAGCAGGATCAAATGAAAGGGAGCTCAAGAGACAGGTAGAAAAAGATGAGGAAACCTCCCAGAAAGCAGAGCAGAAGTCAGCAAGTCGATGTTTCTCCCTGAAGACTGGCCTTCGGGGCTGGCTCTCAGCAATGTGTGGTGGTTGAATTTTCATTCAGTGGCGATGCACGTGGCAGCAGCATCTTTCTCTTCTGGGTCCAGTTAACTTCCAGCTTCTGGCTCCTCCCGTGGCTTCTCTTTCTGGGTCCAACTTCCCTTGCTTATAAAGACCTCAGTCATTTTGGATGAAGGCCACTCTCATTCGGTTTGGAGTTAGATTCATGAGTCAGGGGCCCAGGGGAGGGGTGGGCTGGAGAGAAACATCTGGGAACCATGAGGGGAGAGACACGTTCAAGCCACGAGGCAGGATGAGGAAACCCAGGTCAGAAGGGCAGGAGGGCAGAGGAGAGCTGGGGGAAGGAGCTGGTATGTCTCCAGGTCAGGAGACAAGGAGGAAGCAGCAAAGGAAACTGAGAAGGGACAGCCAAGGAGGTGAGAGTGTCTCGGGGCCAAGCAAAGAAAACTTCATATGTTTCTGGACAGTAAGTGGGCTTTAAATAAAGTCTAAAACCTCCTCCCCATGACGACCAGCAAAAACGGAAACTATTGCTGCCATCCATTAAACACTATTTGACAGGCATGGCATTGTGTCAGTTGAGGTTTATGTTCAGCTGCTGGTAACAGACACCCTACAACAGTGTACAGAGGGTCCTGTTTTTCTCTCATATCAAAGCAGAGAGGAGATGAGCAGCTTGGGGCTGGCTGAGGGGCAGCCTAATGGCACCAGGGACCAAGCTAGCAAGCCATTCCCTGCTAACGTCATGGTGTGAGCTTCATCCACATGCTCCCAAGTGGCTGCCCTAGCTCCAGCCATCAGGTTTGTATTTCAGGCTCTTCACAGATTTCCCACTTTTCTCTTTCTCTCTCTCTCTCTCTGTCTTGACCTTTCTTTTACGTCTTACTAGCCAGAACATTGCCACAAGTCCACTCTGAGCTGTAAAGGAGGATGGGAAATACTTTTATTTAGTTGCTATGTTATCCCCAGTGGAAATAAGGTGCTGTTAGTAGAGAACAGGTGTAGGGTACATGGCTCCCAATCTAAGCATGCTTTATACCCAATATCAATATCTTGTTTAATCTTCAAAATAATTCTGAGGGGGCAATGCTGATATCTCCACTTACAGAGAGGAAACCGAGGCTCAGGGCTGTTAAGGAGCTTGCCCAAAGTCACACAGCTGATAAGTGGACCAGGGTCTCAAATCCAGCTCTTCCAACAGAAACCCGCACCTCAGCCAGCACCGCACCCAGTCTTCACCCCGACTGCCCGAGGAAGTGGGCGCCTGGGACCCTTCGCAGTGGTACCCCGAGGCCCCGGCCCTGCCCTCTGGTTTTCTCCCAGGCCCGGAGGAGCGGCGCTGGCTCTGGGCCCCGGGCCCTTGCTCCTGGAGCCTCCTTCCCCAGGGCCGACTGGCGCCCAGTTTCAGCATGCACTGGGAGGGGGGCTCGGCCTGTCCTGGGCTTCCCCCCTCCTCCAACTGTTCTGGCCTTTCCTCTCACCCTTTCCGCCCAGTGCCCCTTCTACCTTGTTTTACAAACTGAAACTGAAGCCCAGAGAAGAAAGGGCTTCCCCAGAGCCAAGACTCAAACACAGGGAAAGCATTTCATGATGGAGTGGCTGGGTGGGTGGGCCAGGGGGGCCCAGATTATGGGGCCATAAAATGCAAGAGAGGGACTTGGAAATCCCATAAGGGGCCATCAGAGGACCCCGGGTGGGGGGCTTTGTGCAGGGGGATCGGAGCGTGGTGGGTGAGGAGGACGCAGGTAAGAGAGAAGCTGAGGGGCTGCACCCCCAGATAAAGCAGGGGGAGCTTCTGGGAGGATGCACATCTTTGGGGCAGCTGAAGGGAGTTGCGCTGGTGGCGTGTGAGGGACCCTCTTCCGTCTTCCCACAAAACCTGCAGAGCTGTCCATGGGCCCTTCCTGCTCAGAGCTGGGCCTCACTGAAGAGTAGAGAAGTGGCTACCACACATTCATGTTTATTCTATAAGCTGTTACAGAGCTGCTGGGGTGCAGGGGCAGCTGGGTCACTGCATCCCCACAAGACTCCACTGTTACCTGCTTTTTAAAGGGGGAAACTGAGGCATGCCAGGGTCACTTGCCCAAGGGTGGCCAGCTGCAAAGTGGCCGATCTGGGACCCAGGCGTTGGGCTCGGAGCCGTGATCTTCCCCTCCTGTCCCAGGGGTCAGCATGCAGGAGCAAGGCGGGCCCGGGGTGGGGGTCGGGGTTGGGGGAGCTAACTGGGGGGGTGGTGTCGCAAGAACTTGCTAAGCCTGTCTATTCAGGGGACACATCGGGGATTTTTTTTAATGCCTGAGCAGCACCCTGCTGGATCTTGGATTAAATTGAGTCCCAGCAATGAGCCAAAAGTGAAACTTCCCTGAGACTGTTGGAGGGCTGGGCCCCCACAGGGTCCTGGCTCAGCCCTCTGTTCCCGAAATGGGGAAAACCACCCAATTTGGACAGTACCTCCTCCAGGAGAAAGCAGAGCCCAAGGCTAAGGAGACCACTTAGGGTGCCTCTTTGTGGGGAAAAAAAAAAAGATGAATATAAAATTAGGCATAAAAGTGAATATAATTAAGAATAAAGAAATCACAATGAATTACAAACTTTAAAAAGTCAAAAAATAGCACAAACATAACAAAATCCAAACAACTAACACACTAGTTTTGCTAACTGCCTGCTGCACCTCTATACTAGTTTTTTCCTTCATTTTCTTCCCTTATGCTCTCTGATCTTACCATCTCTTTGTAAGATGTCAACTTTGCAATATCTTTTCACAGGGACAATAGACAGATAGCTCAGCCTTTCCTCTGGCAGCATTGATTGGAAATTGCTTTTTATTGTAGGTTGTTTTGACCGGGCATTAATGGAAACCAAATCACCACGTAGACTTGCTGGCGACTAGAAGAATGTTCCGCCAGTTAGCTTCCGGCTCTGTACCGCTCAACTCCCCTTTCTCCCCAGCTCCCCACGCCTCCTCCACGCCAGGCCCAGAGGTTCCCTCTCCTTCAGCTTGCCAGGCGGGCTGCCTGAGACAGCAGAGATTTGGTGTCTCACAGTTTTGAAGGCTCCAAGTCTGCAATCAAGGTGTCGGCCGAGCTGTGCTCCGCTGAAACCGGTGTGTGTGGCAGTGTGTTCCGGTTTGCTAATGCTGCCAGAATGCGAAACACCGGAAATGGATTGGCTTTTATAAAAGGGGGTTTATTTGGTTACACAGTTTCAGTTACAGTCTTAAGGCCATAAAATGTCCAAGGTGACACATCAGCAATCAGGTACCTTCACTGGAGGATGGCCATTCGTGTCCAGAAAACCTCTGTTAGCTTTCTCCCAGGATGTTCCTCTCTAGGCTGCAGTTTCTCAAAAATGTCACTCTTACTTGCTCTTGAGGCATTTGTCCTCTCTCAGCTTCTCCGGAGCAAAAGTCTGCTTTCAAAGGCTGTCTCCAAAATGTCTCTGTAAACTGCAGCTCCTTTCTCAGCTCCTGTGCATTCTTCACAGTGTCCCTCTTGGCTGTAGCAAGCTTGCTCCTTCTGTCTGAGCTTATATAGTGCTCCAGCAAACTCATCAAGGCCCACGCTGAATGGGTGGGGACACACTTCCATGGAAATTATCCAATCAGAGTTATCACCTATAGTTGGGTGGGGCACACCTCCATGGAAACACAATCAAAGAATTACAGTCTAATCCACACTGATACGTCTGCCCAGGCAAGATTGCATCAAAGATAATGGCATTTGGGGGACATGATCCATTCAGACCGGCACACGGTGCTTGCAGGCATCCGGAGCTCCACCTCTGCCCAGTCCCTTCTCTCTGTCCACTCCTGTCTCCCGTTCTGCATCCTTATTTCCTCTGCTTTAAGGGCCCCAGTTATGTTGGATGGAGCCCCCCAACCGGGATTCAGTTTGGCCCCCCCTTAGCTAATAACATCTTCAAAGTCCTGTTCGCTAGTGGGTTCATTTCCACAGGCCGGGGGGTTCAGATGCAAACACATCCCTGTGGGAGACACGATTCAACCTCCGGCCCTGCCCCTTCAGGCCCATGTGGGCAAGCGGGCTCGTGAGTGGAGGGAGGGGGCCTGGAAGCAATTGCTACAGCAGGACAACGAGCCACAGCCTAACCACACGTGGCCATGACCGTGAACCACATAGACGCATTCCCCCTGCCTCAACTGTCCTGAAGCTAGACCTCCAACGTGCCTGTGCCTGCGCCAAGGCCACCCCCAGACCCTTCCCCAAGAAGCAACATCAGGGAGAGGCGGAGTGGAAAGAGACAGTGGTCTGAACTGGCTACAGTGGAAATGTCTTAATTCACCAAAGGACGCCCCACTGGGTCACTTCCTCGGGGCTTCCTTGGGAGGGGCCCGAGCCGGTGCAGGGCCCCGGGTCTAAGCTCCGGGGCTTCACTGTAAATCTCATGCTGACTCAGTGCTGTGCAAACTCGTTTGGCCAAGGACAGCTGAGAGCCTTCCCCATGGAATCTTGGCTGGTTTAACCCAGAACAGCACAGCACTTAAGGGACGGGAGGCATCAGAAGCAAGGCGGCCAGCAGGGGACAAACGGGGGCTGGGGTCTCAGGCCCACCCTGTGCTTCCCACCCAGGAGCCCCCAGCCCCACCCCAGGCCACACGCACAGGGCCTCCAGCTGGGAGCACATACTGGGGACGGTGAAGGAGACCTTTGCATCGTGGTTAGAACTGAGCAACCAGAATCGGGAGGGTCTGGGGTCTGGCATCAGGCACTATTCAAGGACTCAAAGCCCCAGAACGCCCGTCCCCGGGGCCCAATGCCCAGCAGCCCTCGGAGGGGCACACCATGTTGGGGGCAAGTTACTGAGGTTCGTGGATTTCTCCGAGACCAGAGACACCTCTGCGGGGAGCCCCACAGTGCGAGGTCCGGGAGCAGCTTGGAGAATTGGGCCTGTCGGGAGCTGGCCAGAGGGAAGCAGTTTAGAGAAAAAGCCTCCATTCTCAAGGAAACTACAGACCCTTCTAGAGCCTCAGGGATGCCCCAACTCCCTCAACTGTTGGCGAAGCTAGTTTAAGAAAAGGAAGTGAGAGGAAGCTGGCTGTTCGTGAGAGCAAAGCCACACTTGGGGGTTATGCTGAGGTGACTCAGGGGGGCCTGAGGCAGGCAGGCTCAGGCCCCACACTGGTCCCCACCCCGTCTGCTGTCTCCGAGACAGTCACACCCACGTTTGTGGTCACAGCTGCAAATTGCTTCCCAGTTCCCATGGGGCAGGCTCGGCCACGGCAGGTCACCCGGACACCACCTGCCGAGCCTTCGCGGGCCCTGGCATATGGGAGACAAACAAATTCAGGGACAGAAAGGGCTGGGTGGAGGCACACTGACCTGCTCTGTTCATCGCCAGGGCCGGGCATGACGTAGGAGGCCTCGCCTGTTGGCAGCACAAACCCAGCAGAGATGCCAACTGTGGCCTGGCAGGAGCCGGGGGAGAGCCCAGGTGGCCAGGGTGGAGGGTCAAAGGCACGGGCGGGCCTCACTGCACCTGCACGGGACCCGATGGCAACAAGGGTCCCAGCTCCTCAAGGGGCCGGCCGTCGGGGCCGGGCCCACCTGCCACGCACCTTCCCCCACCTGGTCCTGCAAAAAGCAAGGCTGGCCACAAATCAGGGAGGGCCCACGTGTCCCCAGGAACACTGCGCCTGGCCGCTGTGTGGAGCCCCCCAAATCCCCCCAGGGCTGGGGTGGCGAGGGACAGCGACTCCCAGGTAGCTGTGTGCAGAGCCTCAGGGGGTTGCTGCTGGGGTCTGTGGAGCTGAGTTTGGGGTTTTGTGGCACCAAATGACTCAGCACAGAAAGTGGAGACCTATGAGGGGGCCTGGTGGGGAGCTTAGGATGGAGGGTGGGGTGGGGGGAGCTTTAGAGAGACAGAAGGGGCAGCTGCGCTGGATGGAGTCTCCCTCGTGAACCTCCTGCGAAACCAACACTGTTGAGCAAAGCTTTGGTGTGCTGTGTTTTACTTACTGCCCGGGAGGAGGATGGTGGCGAATGCCTGTGGTTTGTCATGTCCTCCGGGGGGCGTGAGTGAAAGCAGAGGCTGCCGAGGGTCCTACTAGACCACATGGAAGGGCTGCACGGCAGAACCACAACATGGGGGGGGGGGACAAGGCGGCAGAAAGAACACAAACTCCCTCAACTGTTGGCGAAGCTAGTTTAGGAAAAGGAAGCGAGAGGAAGCTGGCTGTTCGTGAGAGCAAAGCCACACTTGGGGGTTGTGTTGAGGTGACTCGGGGGGGCCGAGGCAGGCAGACTCAGGCCCCACACTGGTCCCCACCCCCTCCTCCATCTCTCAGACAGTCACACCCACGTTTGTGGTCACCACTGTGAATCGCTTCCCACGGGGCAGGCTCGGCCACAGTGGGTCACCCGGACACCACCTGCTGAGCCCACCCAGGCCCCGGCAAACTCTCTCCCCGTGCCCCCCCACCTGGCTTCATCATTCTCTCTCACTCCAAAGCGCTTCCCTCACCAGGTGGGCCTGGGGCTGCCGATGGCCCCTGAACTTTACAACCTGCCTCCTCCTC